>JJRW01S0004062.1:36573-49371 GCA_001188405.1 Loxosceles reclusa | reverse complement strand
AGCTCTGTTGGCTGTTCTGCTCCGGCGTTCAGCCAGCTTGGGTGAACCTGATACCGAATTCTGCGGTTGAAGTCCAGGGCTCCTCTATTTCTGGGCTTGCAGCGGCTGGGCCGCTAGTACCCTCCTTGAGAGGTGTGGAGGCGGTGACTTAATGTCTTAGAATAATGTAAATGCAAGTTAGCACTTAGTTAATTTTCTTGTACTGTTTAAGTGAACAATAAACAAGTTGCTTTTAACTTTGATTTTTCCAGTTCTATTTAGCAAGATTGCTAATTTATACTTACGTTCATTTATTCAATAAGTTATTTACATTGGAACTAATTATTTCTTGTTTTGGGTAAAAATTCTCGTGATATTAGATTTGGAAATACAATTGAATTATGTCTGCTAAACTCTCGTTCAGGTCGAAATCCATTCCAGCAACAGAAAATTTACTTACAGAACACGAAGGTGTTCAAACTTTGGACTTAACTTCAAATGTAATGCCCGAGTCTCATGTTCAAAACGCTGAGTTAGCCGGAGCTTCAAATAAGGACATTATAACAGTTGACTCGCGCAGCCAACCTTTAGTGTACCTCGAGGGGAGAGCTGGATCGATGTCACGATGGTCTCAGAACGACTCGCAAGATGGGTCGAAGGATAGCGCGTAGCGTCTACCAAGACTTGCGGAGACCACCGATACGTGGACTTCGGTATTAGCTGGAGCCGACTGAGCATGCTCACTAACGGCAGATTGAACATGAAAAGGATGAATGCGGAAAGATTCGCAACGGCGATATCGGGGCTTGTTGCTAGTTTGGAGAGCGCCAGAACAGCGGCGAAGGAGGAGGAGCTAGTAAGAGAGTTGACGTCTGCTCTCGCTACCATAAGGGTAGAGAATTGCGCCAGCCAAACAGGCGCAAAACGTGCCAAGCACCAGCCGGTGACTTGGTGGTCGGCAAAGCTCAAGCGATGGCAGACAAAGATACGCAAGCTCCGACGCCAATTCCAGGTGGAACTCGACCCGGAAGTGCGGGCAAAGAAATGCCTCACTTTTAAAAAGAATCGGGCGAAGTATAAGTAACTGATAAACCAGGCGAAGCATGAGTCTTGGAGACAGTTCTGCGAAGCCGCGAACGCAGACCCTTTCCGAACTGTGTTCAAATTGGCAGGAGACAAGGCTCGCGAAGGGGTCATGTACACTTATGTTAGGAAACACAACAGAGCACTAACCCCCAACAAAGACGAGATCTTAAGTGTCATTCTGGACGCCCTTTACCCGAAGGACAAGAGAGAACGACACTTCGACTCAAAGCGAGATTCGCCTGGCAGTGCAACAAGCGCTAGACATCCGTCCAGATGCGAAGTTTGCAACGGAGGAAATCGACAGTTGTTAGGTGGCTACCGAAAAGGAAAGCCACAGGTCTTGACCGACTCAACGAACAGATCATGCAAAGACTTCACGAGTCGGAAGCGAACCTGTTATCTGCAGTGTTCAACGCATGTCTTAGGACGTGGGTGTTCCCAAGCGACTGGAAATGCAAAAAGCCTGTGCTTCTGAATAAGCCTGGTAAGGATCCTATAGATCATAAAAGCAGGAGGGGAATCTGCCTGCTATCGACTTTAGGGAAAGTACTGGAGCGGTTGCTACTACCTCGACTCTCCTTCCACGCTAGGAAGGGAGCTTCATGAAGTCGACACAGTACGGCTTCAGGGCGAGACGTAACACGGCAATGGCTCTTTGGTGCCTGATAAGTGAAGTTTAGAAGCGCAAACATGAAAGCTTGTATACAGCAGTGGTGTCGCTTGACGCGGAGGGAGCGTTTGACACGATGTGGTGGCTAGACATACTCCAACAGTTAAAAAAGATTGGCTGTTCCTGTAACATCTACGGGACACTGCTATCTTATCTTTCGTATAGGAAAGTAGTAGCCGAAGCCAAAGAAGTGAGGTTGGAAAGGCAGCTGGAGCGTGGGACTCCACAGTGTTCCGGCCTCAACCCGTTCTTTTGGAACTTGGAAGCAAATATCGCGCTAGCACTTGATCTCCAAGAGGGTGCTATGCAAGCACACGCTGATGATTTTACTCTTATGGTTTCCGCGAACACACCCGGGGAAGTGTAGGTAAGAGATGAAGCTTTAGAGAGAATACACTAGAGTAAAGTGTAGCCCACCGCATCCGGTTCAGCGTTCTCAAGACTCAGGCGATAGTCGACGTCCGTGGGAAGGTCCTGATTGGGCCGAAGCATTAGTTCAGGACAGGAAGCTCAGTTACCGAGTCATGTGACGAGATTAAGGTTCTAGGAGTAACGATCGATAAGAGTAAAGTTTCTTTCCTCACTTGCATCAGGTAAAGGAAAGAGTAGAGCAAGCCATGAGTCGACTGGCATACTTTGCCTGGGCAACGTGGGGACTGAAAGGTGGTGCACTTAGAATGCTGTACAAACGTGCTATAGAGCGGATGGTGGAATATGCTGCCGGTGCATGGTAGAAGGCAGAGAGTAATGTCCGCGAGGTCAAAATCCTAGCCTCCACCCAAAAGGTCTGTGCGATACGTATTTGCTTAGCCTATTAAAACGGTCTTGAATGACGCTCTATGCGTATTGGCAGGCATCCCCCCCCCCCGCTGTTGGACTTGGTGTTTTTTCAGGAAGCCGCCGCCTTTCGGGGGGCGAAAATGCAATGTCCTTGTTTCCATGTAGAGACCATGGAGGCACTCTTGTAACCAAAGGTGGAGCCTTGGAGAAAACACCCAGCGGATCTTTCGACCTGCCCTTGGACTGCCAGGGATCAGTCGGATGAAGGGTACGAGGTCTTCGCTGACGGCTCCAAAGAGGGAAGCAATGTGAACGGTGCATTCTGTGTACTTAAAGATAAGAATCTGGAGCATAACTTGAAATTCAGACTGAATGGCGAGGCAACCGTCTTTCAAGGGGAGGTCATGGCCCTGTTGAAAGCGGTAGACTGGGTGGGCGTCCTACTCCCCCCCCCCAACACTGGTGTAAGCACCTTATCCGACAGCATTCAGTGCTATCAAGACACTGAAGAACCTCACCCCTCTTATCTGGGAGCTAGCGAGGGCAGTGTGCTTGAAGCGCAGTAGACGTTCTGTCGAATTGCTCCGGGTGCGCAGCCACTGCGGGGCCCCGGATAACGTGGTGGCTGACCAGTTAGCGAAAGCTGGCTCCCGCCTAAGCTCTATAACTTGGAATGTCCCTTCATGTAGAGCACATGAAACAAAAAACGTACTCGTCTCGAGAACGATGAAGGAATGGCGAAGTCGTTGGGATATCTCAACGACCGGCCGATTTACATATGAAATCGTCCCCAAAGTGGGAGCAAAGCCATACGTAGACCTGGGATACTTCGTGACGCAGATGCTAACCGGCCACGGGAGGTTTCTGGCCCATCTCTATAGGACAAAACACCTCTAAACGCCGGCGTATAGTTGTGGCAGCGCAAGTGGAGATGCTCGCCACTATGCACTAGAATGCCTGCACACAGCAGCAGTGACACGGGATCTTCGCTCCCGAGCGAACCCAATGATCGGTATACAAACACCGGCTGCAAGACATGAGCTAGCAAAACTGGCGAAATTTATAAACTCCAACCTCTCCTGTTTGGAAGCTACACAACTGGCGGAAGGAGTTGAGGGGGACTTGCCCCCCCCCCCGCCGTGAGGATGGCACGGCACCTCACAACTTGGGTAGAAGGGCAGTGGAAATGGAAGCTAGCATGTACAACGGCGAAACACAGAGGGCCATGACCGACTGGAACTCCCATAGGGGTAGCTGTCAAAAGTCTCATATGAGACTGGTACGACGCATAAGGCTAGCCTACGGCTCGCGCCATACGCATACCTGGAACATGCCTGTTTCGAGTGCGTGAGATCTGGGAAAACGATTCACCCAAGGCATTTGCAATCGTGGAGTATCTAACACTGTTCCATCATCCGTGCACAAACAGGATATTGGGTGGAACATGTAACGACCACATATGCGACGAATCTTGCCCCAAACAACCTTTGAACTAGTAGAAGACGTGATGCTGGACATATACTTCCGTCACGACTCTCTCTGTCTGCGACGGCGGACCCGAAGGACAAACGCCCGAGCCAGCTGAAAACGCGCCAAATTACCCGGAGTCGGATACCTGCGGAAAATGTTTCACGCCTTCTTCTGCGCTTTCCGGGCTGCAGAACAGTTGTGGTTCCACCAAGGTTTAGGTGATCGAGGGAAATGCGTCGAATTGCGTGATACAGAACACGCAGCTGCTTGGTGAATACAAGAAGTCACTTAACCAACCGCTTGATCGATGGACGGAGTCTCAACACACCGAATGTGGCAAAATGATCCCAATTGGCACAATCCAATTTCCACCTCGGCAAGCTGGAAAACTCGCTGCTAGTGGTAGAGGACATCAAACTGGGAAAGTGGTCACTCCCCAGGGGGTCCGAAAGGACAGAACATGACCAGAAAGGGTACTGTGACGGAGAGCAAAAAGACAGATCCAAAGCAGTGAATGACTGAGTTGGGGCATCAAAATACGTAACCTCACCAGTATTCAGTAGGGGCAAGTCGAGATCTGTGAGCAAGCGTTCGACAACTCGACCCTTCTATTGGCAGAGTAGTTTCCCCAAAGAATGCTGTGACCGTTAAAATCTCCAAGCAGCAGAAATGGTTGCAGAAGCTGAGACACCAGATCGTCCAAAGTGGAAATGGCCACTCGGTCTCCCGGTAGCAGATAAACGGAACAAGACGTGAGCGTATGGCCGACAGAAATACGTACAGCAATAACCTGCAAAGGCGTCTGAAGTGTTGCGGCGTTTTCTCTCAGCTTAATAATTGCGTTGTGTATATTTTTTTGTTGTTTTACTTACCCAAGATATTCTTTCTATATAAACAATCTGCAATAAAAGGTAAATAAAACTAATAATAAATAATCCAGGAGGCGCCTTTCGTGGGAGACGGAATGAAAAGACAAAGGTGTATAAATAAGTTATCTTGTTTATTAACAGTCAAAGAATTAATAACATTTAATTACATGGAAATGGACTCACCTATCTTCCTTAACATATTTACCCATTTTTACACCTCCTGCCTAATCGGAAGAGCCCGCTGACAACGAATACCGCATCCAGTTCTGTTCGAAATGTTGATCAGTCGCGCCGGACCTACTCCCTTGCCGAACTTTATTCTTTCTCTCCCCCTCTTTTTTCTCGTTTTCTCTTTTTATACCTCTCTTTTTAGAACGCCCGCTCGAGCTCACGTTTCTCCACTGTTTATCCGCTGCTCGGCAACAAGTAAACAGTAGACATAGCAACGCTAATTGCCGTTGTCGGCCGAGACTTCCTTACAAATACAAAACTGAAATTTGTCCATGGGACAGAAGCGTCATAGCCATGGGTGACACGTGTTGGGAGACGAGAAGAGCAACGTCTCCCCGAGACTCGGACGTGTCGTCGTCTACGCGACAAACACCATAGTGACGCAGCTGTACCTGAGCTGTCGGACGCATCATGGTTTCCTGAAGAGCAACACACGCAGGAGAATGGGTGTGCAACCACCGTTTCAGATCATCGTCATTGGCACGTAAACCACGACAGTTCCATTGTACAAAAGTTGTAGACATAAAGGAATTAAGCAGGTAGCGGAGGCGGTTTAGCTGTAGGACCCTCTCGTTTGGAGGAGGGTTTTTGCATAGCAACAGGTGGAGGAGGGGCTGTATCCATACATCCTTCACCCTCGCATGTCGAGAGCTCACTGAAGAACTTTGATAATTTTATGCCTCCATGAGAACCGCTCCACATTCGAGTTTCTTCAGGAGCTTGTTGGAACCCTTTCGTTTCAGTTTAGTGGACTTGGGAACAGGAGTTGGGGGAGAATTCGGCGGATATGAAATTTGAACCGTAGAAGCCTTGGTGGAAGGTTCCATACGCCCAGAAGATGGCTGAGGGACACTGGAGGTAACACATACGACAGGGGAAAGCTGAGTGATGTTTGGACTGCAGTCGACTTGTAGCCGCGACGAACTGCCGCGTAAGATCCGCGGGGTGGTGCAGGCGACACGTTTCTCGGCGTCCGCGTACGAGAAATGCTGTATAACCTTCACTTGCTGAATGTTCTTACCTTCTTGTTCCTGCCACTTGGGGCACGAACGAGAATATGCAGGGTGGTCACACCCTGGCAATTAAGGCACCAAGTTTGTGAAAGAAAATCGTCTTCGTGTGCAGGACGTACACAACGCGGGGAAGTCGCAACTCCAAGGCACGAGGTCTGTCCATGACCAAACCGCTGGCATTTGAAAACAGCGCAGCGGATTGAGGACGTACGGCCGAATAGAACAAGCGAGGTAACCAGCGTTGAGGGATATTGGTAAAACAGGCTTGTTGAAAGTCAATATAACATGCTTCGTCGACACAGTCTGGCCATCTCTACGCATACAAATACAACCCAGTGCTGTAACCCCTTGGGCGGAGAGCTCCCCAAGAAGTTCCTCCTGGGAGACATTCACAAGATCTACTTCTGACATCACTCCTTGAGAGGAATCGAGAGATCCATGCGGAGTTACTGAGATCGGCAGGTTGGCGAAAGTTGTGCATTTCAAGAGGGAATTAGACCGTTGAGAAGCAGGTTCTACAAGCAGATCACCCGTGTGTAGTTTTTTAACAGAGGTAGGTGTACCAGCAAGAGAATAAATACCCTTCGAAATAACGAAAGCGGACAACTTAGAAAATCCAGAATCAGTCAAATGCATGACAAGGAAAGTTGCTGCATTGGAGTCTGTAGTAGGCGGTGATGAAGCTGAGCATTCGGTTGGGCTCTCTTAGAGGGCCGGCTCTTAGATTTTTGAGACTGCATGGTAGTAAGATATGACTCGGCTCCTGGCAGCCCCACCAAACCCTAAAAGGGGACGTGCAAGCAACGCCAGGGCAAACGATTGGGCCGACAAGAAGGCTAATCAAGCCAGGCCCAAACGATAAGGACGCAAAGGAATCTGCCGTCTAGCCGATTGAGACAGTCCGGGCCGAGACTGAAGCTCCCATCTAGCTGAAGGTAGGGTCAAAGCAATGTATTGGGGAGAATACCTTGCCTTTCAATTACCAGGATCCCCATTTCCCGCGACATGGGTCACCGCACACGGCAAACGTACAGCTACGCTGAGGGTGAAGATGGAAGCCTTCTAAACGTAGGGAATAGTCGCGTGGGCCGCTATCCCTAGAAGAAAAAGAAAATTGTTGCGCATGGCAAACACAAGGAGACAAACAAAACTGGTACAAGAACAAAAAGTAAACGCTGGACGGAAAAGAACACAGTAACAGAATGCAAATAAAGGGACAAAACTGAACTAAACCTAATGTCTGGACTAAGACATCACAGAAACATAACTGGCCAGCGAAGGAAGAACAAAATGGTAACACATGTGGTTCAGGCACCTCAGGGGTGCCATGACCTCACTTGTATTTACCAAAAAAGTAAGCCCCTGAGGGGCACAAGTACATGGAATGATCTCCCTGGTAGTTGAAGCAGCAGATGGCAGAAGAGAATCATCCTCATATGCAGCACGTTTGCAACAAGGGCATGTGGGAGAGCCTCGGCAACACGCATGGCTGTCCATGGCCAAAACGTCAACATTTAAAGCAGCGAAGGGGATTTGGTATATACGGTAGTACGAGGCACGATACGTAATCGGTTTTGATAGCAGCAGATGGTAACACAAGTGAGTTTGATGTCAAAATCATGTAATTTATGGAAACAGTTTTACTCTCTTTTCCGATTTGCAACACACCGAACCGCCGCTACTTCTTGGCCTGAAAGTTTTTTCAGAAAATTCCTCCTCAGTAACGTTCAGAAGATTTACTTTTGAAATCATGGAGGTGATCAAGGTGTTGTGTAAAATGTGGTTTGCAAAGAACATGCAGTTCAGAAGAGTGCCAGACTATTCTGAAGAAGCCATTTCTACCAGCAATCATCTGACTGACTAAGATATGTCTCTGCATACAATCCTTCGGAAATGATAAAAGGTACCAATTTGGGAAAAGTACAGGATCGAAAGAACGTAAGATAAAGTAAAAAGGTGCCATGTCTGTAACATCAGAGGTTGAAAAAGTAGTAGAGTATTCAGTTCGGAGTCTACAAAAAAAGAGATGGAAAGGTACAGAAGAAGTATCCAAAAGATAAATAAAGTTTCGGACAATTTACGCCCTCACCCACCAAAGAGTCCAACAATGGAAAATACATATATGTCAAAGCCGGTCAAGTTGATCGGTTAATCAAAATTTCATGGCAAAAGGACCTGTAAGGATCATGATGTGCAAAACACAAGGCAGTTACGAGACACTAAATGGCTCGGGCACACCACGTCCCCCCATACTTACCAAAAAAGTGAGCCTCTAAGGAGAGCTGGTCAGACGCTATTCCCTTCCAGTTGTGCCAACAGGAAGACTTTCGGTCACAGCGAAAACAATGCGTAACAGACTCCACTCTCCTCTGGAATCAATGCGCCACAGGCGACAAACCGCTGGTCTTTTCGCCATCTGTACATCACTTTTGATACGTACTTACAATGACAGCACATAAACAGCCCACCATAAGCGCTGTTTCTGAAATCGACGTTCCCAGGCCCTGAGCCATAATGATTTGGCCTTTAGGTACAAGTTAAGTTTAACTAGAAATTTTTGTTATTGGTGATAAAAAAATAAAAATAACGTTATTACATACCTTATACGCTTCGATTTGAAAAACCATTGTCGGCCGATTAGAAAACCAGGTATTTATATAAAAAAAACCGATATTTTATTTCTTATGTTATCTCCATGGAGTAGTGGCTTATGCGTTTGGATGTTTTTTTCCTTTGGACTCAGTCATGTCATGCTTAATGGTGGGTTGTGACGGTGGGACCCTACTCTGTAATTGGTCAATAATGGGTGTATTCCATATGTTGGTGAAGGAAATGGTTTCTGGAATTACATGGGATGGGTAGATGCGGTGTGTATATTTTTCCGTTTTATATGGTTGTTCCATGTGATTTTGACTCATTCATTTCTTGTGTATTTTTGTTTGTTGTGACAAGGGAACACTGTTCCCTAATTTATGCTAATATTATCTATTGGATGACGGAAAGAGTCTCTGTAATTTTATGAGTTATGGCTAGATGTGTGTATATTTTCTTTGTATATATTGTGATTTTGGTTCCTTTATTTCTTGATTTATATATTTTTTTGTTTGATGAGGGAATTCTGTTTCCTAATTCACTCATGATGACAGAGAGAATCTTTGCAGTTTTACAGATTTTTGGCGTGGTCAGCCAAGGTGGGCTTTTGTCTGTTGTTGACCCATTATTTTGTATTTAATTTGGGGACCTTTGCACAAGCTGTTAACGGAACAAAGGTAGCCATTATAAGGGAAGAATTTCCCACAAAAATGCTTACAACGAGCAAACTGGATCGTATTCAGGTTGCTATTCTGGAGGAGACAGATGCCACACCAACAGGAACGACTCAAAAAATTTGGGGTACTGGCCTTAGCAGTGGCGAATTAGTCCTTCATTGTGGAGTGGATTAAGAAATCCTTCCATGGAGATGGACACACTCTGGAAGGCACTGAGCTTCACATGCTTGATACCAGTGAACTACCAAAACCTATACATGTGGCTTTCAAGATAAAATACATGTATACCAAGGATGGTTGAGGACTGCTTTGGCAGCTAAATCATCTGAATCCTGAAATGAAGTCAGAGGGGAATGGAGGGTTCTTCAGAGAAATGTGGAACCCTGCTCCACAAGATAGTTTTTTGAGGTGGATGAGGAGGCTACTGAGGCGATCTATACAGCAGATTATGGAGCCTTCACTGGTCAGGATTGAGTCATCTTTAAGATTGTCCATGACCCTAACATGAAGGTTGCTCAAAGGCAGGAACATGCTGAGGATCAGACACCAATCCAAGCGCAGGAGTCAGACCAAGGATTGGAGGTTCCAGTAAAGAGGCAACCCATCATAAAGAAGAGAACCCCAACACTAGCATGGAGATAGAGGTTTCTGCAAAAGAAGGATCCACATCATCAACTACCTGTGAATCAGAAATACTAAAATTACAGGAGCTAAACAATGAAACTAGCTCTGAAGGCACTCTGCAGCCTTACTCACCTTCCTATGAAAGTGAGTTGGATTTGATGCAGAATGTATCAAAAAAGTTGACTCAGACATATTTACTCTACTTGAGTAAATATGTCTGAGAAAACCAACCTAGTGCAAATCAATCTGCACCACATACCAAGAGCAGTCGAGCTTCCTTGGCTGTTCTTGGTATAAAGCTTTCTAATGATGAGTTTGACTGTGCTTTAATTGAAGAACCACGGACCCGAAATGGTAGAACTATGGGTCATGGTATATAAGAGGAGGATATAGTGAGGGATATACCACTCTATGATTGTCAGTATGTTTATTTGCCTGGGAGATCCACTGATAATGCTCTCTATAATCTAACTTTTTGGACTGAGAAAAGCTTATGTGCCAAGGAAATAGCTTTGGCAATTTTCGAGGATATTGAAGGAGCTTTTGATTAGAGTTCCTACTGGTACAGTTATTGATGCTCTAAAAAAGTGAAATGTGCATTATACTGTTACCAACTGGATTAATAACCTATTTTCAAATAAGCATATATGTGCCTCACATCTAGGAGATAATCTAATGGTTCATGCTCATGTTGGATGCCCACAGAGAGAGTGTTCTTTCACCTATACTGTGGAGTCTAGTTGTGGACTCGCTTTTGGATAGTAAACCAAAGTGGACTAAACTGTATTGGCTACGATGATGATGTTGTCATGAACTCTCAAATTGGTAAAGAAATGGTGCAACAAAGAAGAGCTTTTAGTTAATTCACAAAAGACTATTTCAGTTGCGTTCATGAAAAAGAAAGATCTAACACTTGGGAATTTCAAATTCTTTGGGCAAACACTTATTCTACAGAGGTTGTTTTAGGTGTCTATTTGGACTATAAACTTGACTGGAAAAAAGCATTTTAATTTTTGCATAAATAAAGCAAAAAGGGCCTTTTGGTCCTGTAGAAATGCTTTTGGTAATGCACCAGACCTTCCAAAGATTGTTTCTTGTATCTATAATATGATCATTTGTCCTATTATCACCTATGGCTCTATAGTCTGGTGGTCCAGGACTAGTGGTAGTACTGCTAAATTTGAGTAGAACAAGTTGCAGCATATGATTTGCATCGCCATTATGGGGTGCATCAGAACTACTCTTAACTGCTGCTTTTGAGCTTCTTCTGGGAATCTATCCACTTCACATGTGCATTGAAGCTGAGGCTTCAATCTGTGTGAAAAGACTTATGCATTTAGGTCACTGGAAAGAATACTCTCAATATCTTACTTCGGGTAAGCTGGACACTTGTGTTGCAAATCACCAATATTTCATCATGCTAATTGATGGAAGACTTTCTGAGCATGCATTTGAGAAGCTTTTTAATATCTGTCTTCTTTCAGGAAGACTGGCTTAGCATTCCAAACTATCTAAATACTCGAGATGTTTGGTACACTGATGAGTCAAAGATGAATTGAGGGTACAGGTGCTGGTTTTTTTTGTCCTAACCTAATTTTGGAACCGAACTAAGTTTCCCTTTGGGGAAAATAGTTACAATATTTCAGGCTGAAGTTTTTGCTATGCTCATATGTGTCAGGATTTGTTTGCTTGGATAGAGGTATTAATAATAAATACATCTATATTTGTTCAGATAGCCAATCTACTTTACTGGCTTTATAAAAGCCTTGTATTACTTCACATATCGTTTGGGAATGTTTTTCTCTCCTAAACACTTCAGCAACTTGCAATAAAGTCATGCTTTACTGGATACCTAGTCATTTTGGTATTCATGGTAATGAAGTGGCAGATGATTTAGTCAGGAACGGTTTTGGCACACCATTTATTGGTCCAGAGTCGGTCCTAGGTATTTCTAATAATATGATTTGGGGTACTGTGTTCTCTATTTTTTTTAGGAGTCAGCAGTATCGGAATTGGCGTACTGGTAAGGGGCAAAGACAAGCTAAGTTGCTTAACCGCGGCTGTCCTGACATACATTAAAAAAAGAGCTTTTAAAACTTAATAAAAGCAAGATTAGGAAGGCCATTGGACTACTTACTGGTCAATGTACCCTTAAGTGACATCTAAATGTCATGGGTATCAAATAAGGACACTATTTGTAGAGGTTGTCACTATAAAGAGGAGACTGCCGCGCATGTCATTTGTGAATGTGAAGCTTTCTCTTCATACAGGTTTGAGCATTTGGGTAGACATTTGGTTTTCTTAGACTATGGTTAAAACAAGACAATTGCAAGCAGATCTTGAAGTGCTAAAATCTTTGTTTACCAAATGTTGTATATTTAACGACGGAGCTCGCGATCGCGTTAGATCAGGCTCCGAGTGATCGAGCTGCTTCATTGTCCAGCAGTTCAGTGTTCTTTCAGACTGAATAAAGTTATGTTGTGTTTATTACAGCTTTAATGTTGAGTGTTCTAATCTCTCTTCTTGAGTCTCAGTTTCCAACCAAGGTTATAACAAAATTGGCGACGAGGTACAACGTACAAATGCGTCATGCATCAAGGTAGTAATTAATTTTCTTTTTTCTCGTTGGATTTCTTACGATATCGACATCGCCGACTTCCGTTTCGTCGTCGCATCTTCTCTCAAAAATGTCTACTTTCGGCTGTATTTCTGCGTATGAACCAAGTCAAGAGCCCTGGTCTCAGTATGCTGAGCGCCTGCAGCATTTCTTCTTAGCGAACGCGATCACAGACATTGGTCGCCAACGC
>JJRW01S0004053.1:46753-58252 GCA_001188405.1 Loxosceles reclusa | reverse complement strand
CTTATCGATAGAGTATTTCACAGTTCACACCCCACGCGCGTCCGCGAGTTCGTGCATGGCGCATGAGTCATTGCGGATTCAACATAACTAAATTAGCCTTAAGTGTATGTGGAAAATTTCTCTTTCAGGATCAACGGGCCGATTAGCGCAGATGGTAGCGCTCCTGGAGGTCTTACCAAGGACACCGGCATTTTGAATCAACCTCCCCTATTTCTTCCGGAAAAAATGCCATTCCTAAAATATATTACGCACATTATTAAGTGATTTCTCAATTAAACTTGGCATTGGGTTGTTACTGACTAAAATTCGCCACGAGTACTAGCTTTTACTAGATTTTACTTTTTTTATTTACACAGATTGAAAACTAATAATTAAAATTCACGCTTCAAGTTTTTGTAAATACGTCAGATAACATTATCATGACTAATATAGCAAACAACTAATTATACTGGGTTAGTGAAAAGCGAATATCTACAAAACAAACAACAGAATGCAAGGGTTTGTCAATTCGCTCTGGCAAGCCCGGAATTAACGTAGTCCCTACTGCACTCGTTTGCGCACTTGGTGCACGAAAAGGTATGCTTTCTTTCTTCTTAAGTCCAGGAGCCTTATATGAACTCCTTGTTCAAATATCCAACATCAAGTAAATAAACTTAAATGAAAAACTAAGAATTTTCAAAATAAACAACTTACTTTCAAGAACATGTAATAATGTAGAGGAATCAACCTGTTTATATATTTGAACGTAACTATTAAACCCACTTGTTTTTCAACAACAAACATGTACTTAAATATTTTTGCGATCACCTTGTGCGATAAGTTAGTACTATTAGTTTATAAAAAACAACGTTTTTAACACAAGTATAAATTCATTTTATGACCACGGTTTCGTCAGGTATCATTTCAATTTATTATTTTTGAAAACGTCAAGCAATTATACTTGACAAAACCGTGATCATAAATCGATTATATATACTTATGTTAAAAACGTTGTTTTTTATACTAATATGTACTAACAAACATGTAATTCACACTGAATAACAAAATCAAAAATGTAATTCTAATCTCAAAATAGATCACAATTCAAAGCCGAATTCTAAGTTAAAATAAGAAATTGAAATTTAAAATCAAAATATTTGAAGTATTTGTATTTTTCAAACTTAATTTTCAAATTTTATTCAGTACATTGCCCCAACTTGTGGTTCAGTTAAAATTTGTTTTACAAAAGGAACTTTACTTCTCTTAAGGAAGTGTTAAGTAAATGTAACTGGCTAACTAGACAACAAACAGACGGAAAACAATGAGAATTTAACAATAAGACACATCAAACTAACAAGTACTTGTTGATGTTAAAAGTAGGGAGAGTTGGAATAAAACCGTTGTAAGTTTAGCATTATGTTTCCACCGGGTACAATAACACAGCATTTTGCCTCTGCAACCCACGTGTATATTTAAGCGGTTTTCTGTTGTAAGGAAAAGCTGCCGTACGTCGACGCCGGGATTCGAACCAACGGATCTGTTACATCTAAAGTGATCGATTTAGCGGTTAAGCTACGCTGACAGGTATCTGGGCAGATTAGTTCGAAGTATTTTGAGAGGGAGAACCTCACACTATGTCGCCGTCGAGGGCGTTACAGTTCTAACTTTCGTGTAACATTTGGTGTCAGGAGTGGGATTGAATGATTATTGAAGAGTATTTGATTAGAATTGGATTTGCCCATGTACAAGAAGCCAGAAATGGATGACGAAGCTATGTCGATAATTTTCGCCAAACTGAAGACCATTGCAAGATACGTAGAAATAAAAGATACTATCACTAGAAGTACAAGCGAGATATGCAATGACTGACTGATGTCCCAAGCTAACTCAGTATGAGAGGGGAAGAATTTACAACAAAATCGTCGGTTTTCACCCTGGGTGCATCCAAAAATAAAGGTTCTCCACGTTTAAGGCTTGAAGCCTTACAGGATCGTTTTGAACTCATTTTAACGTTACTGAAACAAAACTTAACCAAACGTAACTGAGACAAAATAAAAATACAAATAGAAAATCAAAGTCAGCAACGGACAAAAGCCCACCATTGCCGGCCACTTTTAAAAATAAATAAAATTGCGTAGACGTTTTCCATCGTCATCAGCATAAATCGTTGCGCTATGTATTCTTTCTGATTAGCATACCGACATTTCCCTGGCTTTGCGACTTTTCTGTTGGGTAGTGTAAACTATTATTGTAATAATAACGAGACCATACAAAATAAAAGCCAGTTACTTTGTAAACTACTTTCGGAACGGTAACCTATTGTTCCAACAAATATGCCAAAACGGTCTCAGTTTGAAACCTGAAAATCAAAATGTTTCCATTTCACATTCGG
Source organism: Loxosceles reclusa (assembly GCA_001188405.1). NCBI lineage: Eukaryota > Metazoa > Arthropoda > Arachnida > Araneae > Sicariidae > Loxosceles > Loxosceles reclusa. The sequence continues at coordinate 55,881 of JJRW01S0004053.1, read as the reverse complement.
AAGCTTTCAAACACAATAACCAATAATGTACGGCAAACATTCTCTGTTTATTCTTGAAATATGAGTTTTAGTATACGCGCCTGTTTGAACAAAAACAATTTTATTTTAAATAAATAGCCAATTGGAGTCTGGTCGGTTTGTAGTAATTAAATTCTCTCACATACAATAAATAAATACATATGCTCTTTGAAATATTAAACGAAGGCGATGGTTTTCATCTTTTTCTCATCAGAATTGTTTACAAGTGATCTATTGTGAAATAAGTTATGCATAACCGTTTAAATCTCCGTAATTAGGCGGCAACGGGAGAAACAAATGGCTATTACGATGCTGTGTAATTGTATGAAACAAGTATTTTTGTGCAGGCATATACGCTGTTGTGTTTACTGCCGTTTACTTTAAATTACAAAATTTTAGTTTTAGAAATTTTGTGAGCTTCCATCTGAATAAACAGAAATACTAAGCCAACTGAAGTGAAAAAAAGTTTTTATTAGTTATCCTTTTTTAAATCTTACTCATAACGACGCTGAAATATCTGTGCCTGCTGTGGTGAAGTATGATCAACACATGTTATACACGCATTTATGCATTTTGCAAATATTTATTCGTAACTGTGAACGTTCTTGCCACATCCGTGCCTAAGTACAGCCACTGTTTAAAGATATTTATTTTAAAATATTCAGACGAAAAAGAAACGAAAAGCTTCTCCAAAGTTAACAGGAGGTAAATATAAAAATCTCTGTAATGATTCTTCTCGCTCCTATGAAGTCCCTAATAGCATTTGTCAGTTCCCTAATATTATTCACATTTTTGCACCCTGCTGATTTCATATTGCATTTCCTATTATTGCAGACAATATCGTGCTCATATTTTTAGAAAAGAAGAAAGAATAATTTACTCATTTAAACCCTAGGTCTGAGTTTTCATCATATTTTAAAAGTTGCAAAATGTCAAGTAAAATGCCACGCAGCGGGGCCACACGCTTACTATGGAAATGATCTCTTTTCACAGTCATAGACTAATCTCCGGACCATAAAAGCTATAAAGGTTTAGCGCTTCTCCTTCTCGCCTAAAACCTACAAACGGTTCAAATTTATTTAAACAAGCATGATGGGGAACAAGCTAATTTTCTATCGACTCAAAATGACATGGATTCATCAATCCGAGAATATAATTACTCCCGTACTTGTGAAATGTTATGGTATAAGTGTAAAAATCATCATAAAGAAAGTAATAATAAGTTTATTAGCATGATTACTGTCCTATGATACGCTGGCATCTCAAGGAGTAGATAGAAAAATAAAAGAAAAAATGCACAAATAATAATACCAGAAAAATGCAGATGAAATCTTCCCATTGTAAAGAATATCTATACTACATTGTCGACGCCGGGAATCGAACCCGGAACGTTCTACTCTGGAGAGCCGCTTTAACCAGTTAAGCTACGCCGACAGAGGATTTCTGTGCCTATTTTAAAGTCATTCGTGGGTGGGCATTACACCATGTACACGTTGATTCTAGAGCAAGTATTAAGCAAATATTGATGACTAAGTATATTAAAAGAAATAATTATAGTAAACCAAACATTGAAATATAGTTGACTAACAGATTAAACTAAATAAAGTAATAGCAATAAAACTTGAAAACATTAGTTAATACTATTATAAACACGAAAATTGCAAAATACAGAGATATCAGTTTCTCTCTCTCACTTTCCATCTACATTTTACCTGATGACAGATACCATCATCATTAATAAGAACGCATTGTAAAAAGGAAGAAATATTCTTTTCGAAATACTTACTTATGATGAACAACCTTACTTTCTACTAGTGGACAAAACGGAAGGACGGGAGCTATTTGTCCATTCAATCCTATGTAGGAATTTGTCCATTCAATCTGTGTTGTGAAACTTATGCAAATTTTTGATTTAGGCACAAGACAGTAAAGATAAGAGATTGCAGGTAATTGGCGCGGACAGTCAGTTTTCGATAGATGTGAAATTCGGAGGGGAAGGAGTGCAGTTACAATACTGAAATGCTGGACGTGACGTCTAGACATCATTTAGATGATTTCGCTGGTCGAAAAATAACCCGAAATCTGGAAGAATGGTGGCAAATCACAGATGTTTCTCGTGATTTTAATATCGCGCATAGTTTAGTTTTTAGGATATGGGCAGAATTTGAAACTAGTAGAATGTGAAGCAGTCGCAAGGGGGGAGGTCGTCCTAGCAGTACGACGGCCTAATAAAATCAGTATATTTTTCTTTGAGTGACAAGGAACCGATGCAGCTCATTTGGTGACCTGCCACGTCAGTTACACGCAAGCACAGAAACTCAGATATCATATAAGACTCTTGCAAGACGTTGGCGAAGGAAAGGACTTGACTCCCGAAGAACTGTTGTGTCTGTTCCACTCTCTAGAGGTCACCGTAGCTCCTGTTCGCAATGGTGTCGTCTGCATCGCAATTGGACTGATGACGACTGGGTTACCAGTCTGTCATTTGATTCTGGACGGCAAGTGATATGGCCCGAGGTGAGCATTTCTTATCGTCCCGAAAATATTCAGGAAAGGCATTCGATATGCGAAATACGGCATCATGGTGTGGGCAGGCTTCATGGTCAATGGCAGTACATATCTGTATGTGATTTTCCGAGGGACCATGACCAGCCAACCCTACACTGATCACGTTTTGCTTCCACATGTGCGAGTTTTCCGAGGTGTTGTCGGTGAAAAGTTATGTTTTATGAAATGATAACGCACCTTGTCATCACAAACTGGCTGTAGATGAATATCTTGATAGCGACGTTATTCATCGCTTAGTCTGGCCAGCACGTTCCCGGATTTGAATCCGATTTAAAATGTATCGGATGCCTTGTGAAGAATTATTTACTGGTCGACAATATCCACCGACAAAGAAGAAGACTTTTATCCGTTCAGTGAAAGAGGAGTAGGAGAACGTGCCTCGACAACTCCTGAATCATGTTGAATCATGTTGATCAAATTCTGTTGTTGTGAGTATGCCACGTCATGTACAAAGTTGCGACGAACTTCACGATGGCTATATCTCTTACTCATATGAAGCTGAGGCTTGTTTGTAGTCCATACTGTGCATTCTTTGTACAACCATGTCGTCTGTTAATATGCACTTTTTACAGAAACATTTTCTTTTGAGACCGAGTGTATTTCCTTTCAACATGTGTAAAGAAATACTTTTACTTTTGTCCAAGCCCGGGAATCGAACCTGGAACGTTCACCTCCAGAGGAGCCGCTTTCACTGGTTTAGCTACGTCGACAGAGGATTTTTGTGCTTATTTTGAAGTCTTTTGTGGGTGAGCATTACATCCTCCCCCTACTTGAAAGAGGGGTCAGGGTACGAGCTGACCTTGAGTGGTGGACCTAACGATTGGGTCCTTGGCCACGGATGTGAGTCCCTTTTACTGGCGCCATTTGTGAAGAAATACTTTTACTTTTTGTCGACGCCGGGAATCGAACCCGGAACGTTCACCTCCAGAGGAGTCGCTTTTACCGGTTAAGCTACGTCAACAGAGGATTTCTGGGCTTATTTTTAACTCTTTTGTGGATGGGCATTACACATGATTATTTTATTAAAGCATGTGAACACGCCGTACATACTATTGTTTTCCCTTCAATTTACAACTATACGTACTTTTTTGTATACATGCCTATTCTTTTTCGTCCTTACGTTTTGTCCACTAGTGCTATGGGTGCACTAGTGTCCACTAGTTGTCCACTTGTGCTAGTGTCTTTACGTTTTGTCTACTATGCTCGCACTCCTGGGGAAAAATATCTTCCAGTCTTGTCTGGAACAAAGGAGGACTACGTGAGGAGCGTCGGCCACTCACCTCCCACGCTTACGCATCACATTTCTGGTGTTAAAGCGTTGGAACTATGCAGGAAAATGTCCGTGGTTGATCACAAATCGGTTTATGAATAAATCGAATAAAAGCCTTTTTACTCCAGATTTTAGTGAGAGTATTAGCTGTATGCCGGTTCTTTTCCCCTGGAACTTTCCATGCCTTCTGTTATATCTGGATCCATATTTGCTTCATTATCCACTTGTTGCTTGTAACGTAGTGATGCATGTCGATGGAACTTCCCACTCCTTCAGCAGCTCCCCACAGAGTCTCTCCTTTTGTTGAGTACTAGAGTGGCGTGGTGTCCCCCAAGGTGCCCGAACCATACAGAGTTCCGTGATCACCTTGTGTTTGGCACAGTGATGCGTTTACAGGCACTTGTGTCATTAAACTTCAAGTAATGAACCAAGCAACTCTTCAGCAGCTCTTTTGGAAAGCAAGTTAGCTGTCTTATCGCCAGTATGTCCAATATAACCTTCATGCCATCTAAGTTTGATATCCATTAAAGGTGTAATGACTTGGAGGAGATTTTTGATTTCGACAGGTAATGCCTCTGTGGTCAAAGCTGGATTTAGCCTTCCCTGGGCCGCTTAACCTTCTACAAACTGATATGCTGTCTTAAGATTCCTGCCACAAGCTTTGAGCAAACCTTCTCTAAAGAACCTCATCTCTGCTTGGTATACGGAGGCGTCTTTCATCCTTTTATATTGTTCTTAACAACACCTTGCCTGTCAAGGAGAGCACGGAAAACTGCCACTGCACCCTGGTCTGTCTGCGATCCGTCAATATACTATTCCAGCCCTACTCCAGTCGGCATACCTTTTTCCCCAAGAGAAGACCATTTCTCTAGCAAGGGGGACGTTCCAGAGAGAAACCTTGAGGAAAGTCTATTTTGGCAGGCGTAAAAAATCCTGCCGTAAAGGTTTACATCTTTTCTCTGACTCGGCATACAGTATATTACAGCTTCATACGTTATTAAAATCTCCGCAGGCGTCATAGCTGGAGGGCTGAGATAGAGACCGTTCTGTAGCACTTGGTAATTCCAAGAAAACCAGTTCCTTGTATTTCACCTAACATCTTAGTAATTCTTTCTGATAGTGGGGCTTGACCCCAGGCGCGCCACATGAGTAAGCTATTATTCTTTCAACTACTCTTCTGCAGATTTCCTTAATGACATCCACACACAGACCCCATGTCACTCTTGAGGTCTTTCTAAGTCTGTTGAGGATTTGAACATATTTGGTTCGGATCTTGCCCAGACGGGGTAGCCATCTTAACTTCTTATCTAGATCTACACCAATGTTTCGCACAAATTTAATTAGCTGACCGACATGTGAGCAGCTAGAAAACCACTCCATTATTCTCTTTCAAGCAAACTTTAGCACTTTAGTCTTTAATGGAGCATTTAATAAATTATAAAGCACGAAGTAAAAACACTTATTTAAGGAACTACATTTTTCAATTTTCTGTGACTTATTATGTTTGCGCACTGCTCTTGACACCACATTTTAGTCCCTTAGTTAAAATTACACTTGTATCGACGACGAAAAGCACAGGTTTGGGAGGCTTGGGAGGCTCCCCACCTGCCCAGATCGTATTGCCATCTGACCCGTGTGTGAAACTAAACTGTCAAGTGGACCCCTCAAGAGAGGAAAATATTATTTACCGACCTCTAATTTTCAACGATAACGTAATGCACTGTTAAAACGTCGCGTCTCTGAATTGGTGTTCCTAAACGAGTAACATTATGTTTGACACTAATGAATGTTGCTTTCTCAATTTATCCTGGTCTATTATTTTATCTTCGTACACCATATAATGACCTGGAACACGGCTTAATGTTCCGAAAATAGCCCGCACTGTCAGGCTCACCTCTTTACCCTTATTGGTTAAGAATCAACTTATAGAACGTCACGGGATTTTAGGCACGTTCGTGCGTTTTTCTTCTACCGGAAACCTGGAGATTCTAACATAATAGCGTCCTCGATGAAATCTCTTTCACCATTTTATATAGCTTTCACTTCTATAGCTCCAGCCTCCGTATTGAGACTGTGTCGCCCTAACTTGATCTAGCAGGACGGGAAACCACAGCCACCTCATTCATCATAAAGCCAGGAGAAATGTGACCACAGCAGACGATAAGAAATGTGCCAAAATTCAATCTGACGTTTCTGCCTGAAAAGTTGACAAAATGGAAGAAAAATAAATAAATGATTGGCAAATATGTGGGGTGGACTCAATAATCGGCACGTAATGCGGAACATTTCGCAGTTATCTACAATCGCAGTTATCTACTACCCTTTCGCAGTTATCTACAATCCACGTGATGAACTTTCCTTTGGATAACGGAGGACGACTGTGTTCCCAACCCACTTGTGACAATCATTAGATCATCAGGAGGCAAAGTCCATGATCGTCAACGTAAATCTTTCTGAAAACCCATGAAAGATATCCTGTCTACTTTCGACACGAAAACTCTCCAATGAGAGAGTTTGTAACTACCTGGCACGCAGCTAAAGAACTCCAAATTAGCCAGCTCTGCTACGCGAATGTCTTTACCTCAAAAGCTAGGCACAGCTTTAAAAAGTCAAAATATTTTGTTTTAGCTATGCTGTCCTCTGTGCACATCTTTTTCCGCTGGAGATCTGGATATTATGAGGTTCACAAGCCATAGCTGAATTTGTAGAGTTCTCGCTCTGAGAGATCCTGGTTCAATCCTCGGCGTCAACAGGGTGCATTTTTCCCATATCCTGACAACCTCAGTATTATTTTTCATAATTTCCTAGAAAATGAAGTCAATGTTTTTGCTCTCATTCGATTTTGTTTCTGTACAAGTTCAAAAATACATAATGGATTTGTGTTACGCGACGTTGTAATATACACTAATCCAAACCCTCTTTAACAATTAACCTAACCGCTAAAATTCTAGACGTAAAAAAATCAAAGGCAAAAGAAGTTGCGTAGTATGAAAAAAGTATAAAATACTGTCACCAAGAACAACGATGCTAAGTGCTGTCGGACCTGACGGGCCGCTCAGCAAAGTCCAGATTGTGATTCCACAAAATTCCGAACTCTCGCAGTGTGAAATACCGAGTCCGATAGTGAAGTACCCAAGCCCTAATGTGCCGTACTGTTTAAATTCAACGACTGACGAATAAAAGTTGACTTCGATCGTCAAAAATAAGATAAGTAATACTTTAATAAGCCAAAAAGGTCCTTTCAGAGTTACACAAAGTTTTAAACGAAGAACTTTAAATAGGATTGATATATCATCAAAGATATGCCATACAAATCTAAAACTGTAATTTATTATAATTGCTTGAAAGTTATACATAATTTGCAGTGCAAAACAGCATTACAGTCGACAAAGCATTCGTCGACTTGCAACTTTATTAAACATAAAACAAACTTGAGTTATTTCGCCTTTAAAAAATTGTGTTTACCGACATCAAACTTACAAATTATTTTTCGTGAAGTTTTTTTTTTGGAACTTCAGTTTTCATATGTATTTTTTCAGTTCATTGTATTTGTGTTTGAAACATTGTCAAGTTTATAGTAACGGCAAGCAAACGATCTTGCCGTATAAGGATTTTGCGAAATTCTCATTTTGATACTCACAAAAGTCAGTCTCAACTTAGCTGCCGATCTCGCGACAAATCACGGTCTACCTGTGAGCCTGAGTTCCCGAGGCGTTGCAACATTCGACTTCGAAATCTATGTTGAGAATGTGAAATAAACACACTATTTTAAAATAATGTGATCACTTCCCGTTCCGTTCAGTTCTTCATCTTCTGCATTGAGCTTTCTATTATCAGCAAAAGAGACTTTCTTCACTGCCTTCAGTTGCAAAACTACATGCCCATTTTCTTTGTTTCATTTTTCAGTTCGGTTTCTGCTCTCAACGCATGGCTTTCTTCAGCCAAATCTTCCCTGTCTGGTTTCAATTGTGAAATGCCATCCTCTAGTTGAGTCATTTGACTCCACAATTTATCCAACAACTAGCATTAAATTCATAGGATGGTGATTTCCCAACATTTTATTTTCTCCTCCTTTGTTTATAACATTTGCTAATTTCCCTTTTCGGAGAGACTGCCGTAAATCCATAGAATGCATAGATATTCACTAGTACATTAGGAAGCAAATTTTTCACCATTTATTCTCTCGTATCGCTTGTCTATGCTATTATTCCTCATAACTAAATCTATTTGTGTGCGTTTACTTTGTTTATAACACACACATTTTAATTTATCACAGTTTAATACGTTGCGTAATTTGACCTTGCATCGTTGGAAATACAACGATGTCTGTGCTAGGGAAATAATTCACATAGTTTTGCAAGTATGAAATTTGTAGTTTGAATCATAGCATCTTCTCATTCTATGGTATAAGCAGCTGGATCAAATAATGTAAATTTAATCTCCACAATATAAATTAATAAAATTTATTTAATAAAGTTTATTTTATTACAGAAGGATTAAAAGTTCGCATTCTCTCCCGAAAAACTTTGATGTGCTTGTTCTGAAAGCGTTATTTGAATTATGTAAAAGTCATCATTAAACTTTTAAAATCATAATTTAGCTATCACCTCAACTTGTTTTAATATCCAGGGTCGAGTGGTTGCCTTCCAGTTCTAACATCTTCAAGAGTATCAGCTGCTTTTGTAATAATAAGGAACCTGGAATTCACTGTCTGATGCGATGGGGCGTCACCGACTGTCTTTTGATCGAATATTCAGACTCACCCCGAACAGAAGCGGCGTTTTCATTAAGCTTTCAAATCGCTCCCATGTAAAAGTCAGTCATCATCGTCACATCTGCGATCAAACGAAGGAACTTAAGGAATATTTCTTCGGATTTGTTCAAGTTTACGGTTATATTTGATTGAAGTGGTGCTCTGAAAATTAAAATTTCAAATGTAATTACCGGTAATTCGATTTCAGGCAGAATAATTGACGGTCTTCTTTTGAAGGAGATTACTTCACACAAACAACATGGACGAATAAATCTGTAGAGCACATTTCTAATTCGAATAATGATTTTAGGCTTAGACGTTCATCACAGTCCTGGAAGACGTGCAAGCGTAAAAGACGTTTGATCATTCACGCATCCCAAATTTACCATTTGATTAAACAAGCTTTGATTTTTTTACCAAATTTCGAACTTTCAAATAGAAATTGCATTTCAGTCTGCATGCTGGAAGCCAAAATTTACTCAACGGCAATTTTCTGCCTTCGTTAATTAGGAACCTTTC
>JJRW01S0004050.1:71700-81724 GCA_001188405.1 Loxosceles reclusa | reverse complement strand
TATGTAATAATGTGATTCTGCGATTTTTATGTCCAATAATAAAAATTTCTTGCTAAACTTAACAGTTACCCCAAAGAGATATTTCCTCTCACTTTCTCCTGAGGGATATGGAACCAGACATCCTCCTGGACGCAGTTTTCTGGAGAGCTGCGGGAAAGAGGTTTCCCTGTAACAAAACTTAGGAGGTTCACATATCCAATCATGCAAAGTGGGTTGCAACAGAGAGAGTTCTGCTGTCAGTGACTCGGTGAGAACTACCATTATACACATACCTATGGCTAACCAGACAGTATATTTGCAGTACCCGTCTGCTTAGGACTTTTCATAGCGTCCTTTTTGGGGTATCAATTTGGTGCCACATTGGCAACCTCATGCCAGTTGGCAACCTACCCGGATCAACGAGAATCATACTCAGCGGAACCAGTGAGAAGCCAAGATCCCCGCTATATGGTATGCGTGTTCCCCACTCCAGTCTACACAATCTGTTCATGTATTATCACCAAGATCAACTCCAGTTCTTGTGCCCATCTGGGCCACGTTTCATTCCAGTCAAGTTAGTTCCACCCTTCACCAGTGTTAGGCAGTCAAGAAGTAACTCCCAACTAGCTTACCCCCGACGAGCCTGGAGTGGTGAGTTTGGTCCTGTCTCAATTCCTGTCAACTCCAGGCAAACCTGGCCTGACCAAACATGCCCCCCACTGCCCTGAGGGGACGAGCAGTGAGAGACCCACAGGTCGCAGCATGTTCGAAACCTGCTTACATCCTTCCTAGTGGAAGGGCAAGATCTTCTCGATCAGGGAGGCAAAACAGGAAACGTGCCTCAGCCCCACTTCACATGGAATTTACTTCTTTCCCCCATTTCCAGTTAAACTGGTCGGCTCTTCTGCCTTTCTCGTGCTAGTAACCATTTTTCGCTTTCGCAGTCTAGGACCCCAGCCACGTCTGGATCGCTAGTTTGCTCCAGTTCCCTTAGAACCCCCAACTCTGCCTGCATTGGATGGATCCACTACAGCTAATGTCAACTGAGTTCAGACACACATAATTATACACTATATAAAATAGATATACAACTACGTGTAATGCTTAGAGTACTATCTACAGCAATAGCCCTCCTCACACCACGTCTGAATTATAATGTACGACCTTATGCACGGTGTCGAACTGTATAGTAGGGCCCGACATTCAAGCTTATCAGTCCAGTCAGTCCCGCTTGACTTTTCCAGTCCTTCCCCGAAAGAACTCAGGTTTCAGACTGTAGGAACACCCGGTTCCATGCTACTGGACTTTTGTACTAGCCACTCACCGAGTGCCAGTGTGTTAGTCCGCACCTTGCAATAGCACTTCGCTCCAGTCTCTTGAGAGAGCCCCCTTAGGCATCACTTGCTGAGCCTCTGATCAAGTGCCAGAGCCGCTGGCTTAGGCCCATTGGATGGGCACGCCTATTATATGCGACTCAACACTCATGGTAGTCCATATCTACATGACTGACTTGTGCAACGAAGATTGTGAGATGCTATGCACACCCCATCTACTTTGTTTTATGCCACAACACACCCCCTGGCAATAAAGGCTGAGAGGTGGGCACAAACCTCAATCGACAACTTCTGTACCGAAAGGAACTCTCATGCCTCTCACTCTTTAGCACCATTGATCTCGTAAACCATTCAGTGGAGTTCCCGGGCCCATTTTGGATTGCCTTGCTCAGATTGAGTAACAGCCAAGCGACCCTGCTCCAGAAGGGCTCTACTGCATTTCCAGTCACCGCAAGCATCGGCACGCGGATGCCACCATGGGCTGCCAAACAAGCGGGTACACCAGACTGGCTGGGCATCCTGATTGGACAGCAGGTCCCCTTGGCCCTGGCTAACCAGACAGAGAATTTCTTTCTTTATTGAAAAGCCTAAACAATGCAAGAACTGTGGCCGCATTGGCCACATAAAGAAATTCTGCTGCAGCCCAGGGAGATGCTTTAATTGTGGTGACAACCGTGAAAGGCAAGATTACCCTTCAAATGGAGCCCAGTGCATAAACTGCAACCAAGGTCATGAAGCAGATTCTCCCATGACTGCTACCTGCCACATCTCAGGATGAAGCTAAAAGGACCTTTGGGAGAAGGAGACCTAGGTCTCCTCCCATAGCTCAGCAACCCACAGAAGCCCCCGCTAACCCACATTGCCTGAGCCAATCAGGAACCAAGAACTACAACCTCCAACTTCTGGAACAAAAACCATCGAGCCTTTCATAAAACATCTGGCAACTTTAATTGACCAACTATCAAAAATTATTTCCCACTTATTAGCCATCCATAATCCAACATCTCCATCCACAACTCCAAATGTAAATCTCTCTCTCGTTAGTAATGTGGAACTGTTTCCTTCTCCTCTCTTTCCCAGTGAAATTGAATCCCCCTACAACGAAACTTTGTCTCAAACTACTGAATCCACCTTTGCTGATTGAGTGAAACAAAGCTGTTGGAAGAAAGACTAGGAATTTCACTTTGAGTACTTGCCCTCTTAGTTTATTTCGCTATATTTTTTCTTCATTTTCCTTTTTATTTAAATAAATGTTTTCTTTGATTCAGTGGAATTGCCGTGGCATTAAGCAGAAAAGCCATGGTTCGCTAAAGTTTTTTATCTTCAGCTCACATCTTGGCCATACAAGAAACCCATCTTTCCGCCTCCGATTATTTTGCTCTCCCTGATATAACAATTTTTCGTAGATAGTGTTTCCACCTCTGGAGGAAGAGGCATCCTGATGGCATTTCATAAAAATCTCCCCTGTTGTGTAATCCACATCCCTGACTTCCTAAACTATGATGTGAAACTCCAGGGGCCAGAAGTATATTTTGAGTCCTTTTCGTACCAGATATTGAACATTTACTGCCCCTCAGGAACTATCTCTTAAGAAGTGCTCAGATTTCTCTCCCACAAGTGGAAGGACTCCAGCATTATAACAGGTGACTTTTAACTCCCACCACTTTTTCCTGGGGATCATCCCAGCACACCCCCGGGTGAAATGCCCTTTCTCAGTGGATTGAACATAATGAGATCGTCATCATTAACTCAACCACTCGAACCTATGTCTCTACTACTACAGCTAACTTATTGACTTGCCTCTTGGTTCACCAGACATTGGGCTGCATGCAACCCACTATGTTCACCTCGATCCATTTGATAGCGCCCCCCACCCTGTATATCTCCACTTCCAGGATGATCATCCTCCCCTCCGTTTCAGCCCTATAGCAGAGCATTCACTTTGCTAATTGGGGAGCACTGACCGTGGAGCTGAAGGAGGCCCTTCAGAGGAAAAACAATCCTCCTCCCACAGGAAAGGAATTGTTGTCACTTTACTCATCTCTGTTGGCAAAAAACTCCACTCCTAGTTTCAGTAATCCATACAAAAAAGCCTCATGGTGGTCAAAGAGGTGCAGCTACCTCCAGGGAAAAAAGATGGAATTTCTTCCACTGGCCAGAAAAAATTGCAGTGTCACCCTCTGGATGGAGTACAAAAAAGTTGCTGCTGAACTTAGAAAAACTGTAATCAGCAACAAAAGGAAGTCCTGGGAAAACATTTGTGAAGAAGCAACACAGAACCAGTCCATTTTCAAGACCTTAAAACAGTTCAAAAAGAACTTAACACCCAAGATTCCAACCTCATTTACATTGACAACTCCAAGGTCATAACCTCTCCTAAAGCCCAAGTAGAATGCTTCCGGAAACACCTCTCATCTGTGGCGGGTAAAGTATTATTCACCTGCCACTGCCTCTGTATTTGAGCCTCGACTCTGACTCTCTCCTAAATAGGCCTTTCTCCCACAAAGAGATGACATCTGCTACATCCAAACTTCGCCTCACAACCCAGGTAGCAACAAATTCAACCTCAATTTCATCAAACTGCTTGTCCAGGAGTTTCCTGATCAACTTCATTCTATATACAATGAAAGTTGGTGCACAGTAAAGCTCCCCAAAAACTGGACCTGTTCAGTGGTTGTCCCCAAACCAAAAAGATCTCCATAACTAGTTGGAAACTATCGGCCAATATCCCTTACATCAATCAGCAAAGGGATGAAAAAAAATCACTTGTAATTGCCTCCTTTACAATGCCGTGGACTTAGAAGTTTTCCTTCCTCACAACATGGATTCTTACCTTTCCGGGACACCACCACCACCACCATATTTTCCTTGGTATTGGAGATCAAACAAGCAAAAGCTGAAAAGAAATATATACATATGCTATCCCTAGATATTCAAGGAGCCTCCACCACAGTTTGGACAGATGGAGTTTTATACAAACTTGGCCAACTGGGAATAGGAGGAAGATGCTGCTGATGGGTTCACGAGTTCTTGTCTGAAAGGGCTTTCAGTGTGAGTCTTGGAATAACTTTCTCAGGAGTCAGTAAAACACACCATGGGCTGCCACAGATTCTGCCTTCTATTCCAGTTTTACCTGCAGGACCTCTTAGACCTTGTTCTTGTATTTGTCTTTTGCTTCTCATATGCTGATGACCTATTCCTTTACGGATCTGACCACTCCATAGAGACTCTTCACAGGCATGTGCATATGGCACTCAATATAGTTCATACATAGTCCTCTACATGGAAAATGGAAATATTCAAAGAAAAGAGCCAGGCCATTGACTTCTCCCACAACTCCAAAAAAATCTCAACTTGTCTACAGCATTGGTCAGTACCATGCGCCCCTGAAAAATTATCTCAAAGTCCTAGGAATTAATTGCCTTTTCCCCCTTCTTTCTCCTGGTCTGCATATACTACATATCTCAAAAAGAAGGTTTTACGACAGAATATTTTGAGTGTGATTTCTCCTAAGAAATGGGGTGCTCAATCACACCACTTACTCAGGATCACCAATGCCACAATTAGGGAAGTTTTGGAGTATGGTGCACTCATCTTGTTTGATACACACATTGGGCATCATTATCATCTTTATGCACACATTGGGCAGCCAACAGGCTATCAGAATGGCCACTAGGCTACTCAGGTCTACTCCCAATGACCTCCTTTATGCAGAATCCCACCAAACCCAAATTTCGGAGTGGATAAAATTTCAAGGAGTTAAATTCTATATCAAACACCTAGCACTCTCCCTTGAAAGCCATTCATCCTTATTCCATCTACCCAGGTGCGCAATGTGACCCTACACAAGATCATTCCATGGTACCTGCCACACTGGGACTAGAGGGCTTTAAATGTCCACATCCACAGCAACTCCCTCCACTTCCAGAACAAGGACTTACTCCCAGTAGCTTTAGAGGGGCTATTCCAAGATGCAGTTACAGAAAATTTGCCCTCCGGACACATTATAGCCACTGATGCAGCCAAATTTCTCTCTTGCATTACCATTGTGGGTATTTTCCCCCAACACGACTTCTCGGTCTGCATAGACATAGGTACCAGGAACTCAGTCTTCACAGCCAAAGGTCTTGCACTTTTAGCTGGAATCAATCAGTTTGTTAGGGAATGACAGACATGTGTACTTTGTATGGATAGCGAGTGAATCATCACTGTGCTGGATCATATTTCTGTTAGATCTCCAAATATTATCTGCCAAATCTTTGCTGCACTGCAAGTATTGCACCTCAGCTGAGGCAGTTATCTTCATTTGGACCCCAGGGAACTCAGCGATTCTGATCAATGAGGAAGTACATACCCTTACTTGATGCCCCAGCCCTTTGAACAAAACTTTTGATTTGGTATAAGAACAAGATCTGGCAAACCATGTTAAACTCTCCTGGCAGAACACATTGGCCAACAAATGGAAGGCTTCCAAATATTCATCTGATTTCCGTTTTTTTCCAGACTCTGACAAAATATGTCGCTCCCTCTGTTTTACCCAACAGACTAATGTTCTCTTGTCCAGACTTCGAACTAACTCTTTGTTTAAATTTGGTACAGTCTCCTTTGTAACACTATTACTCACTTTCTATTGGAATGACCAGCCTACAGGACCCAACAAGAAATACTTCTTGGCTTGCTGGGGTTCACTAACACGTCTTTTTCCTTTTCAGAGATCCTGACAGGAAAACACCAGAGCACTGGAATCCTTTTTACTGGCTAATACTTCTTACTGGATGCTTCCGGTGAAGTCCGAACCAGCATTCATCTCCCCACAGAAGAATTGTACCTGGAGACCTTTGGGGTCATCAAATGACTAGCATACTTGTTCCAACTCATAAAGATATCTGAATACATCCCTTTCAGGAATAAGGCCTAAGCCAATACTCCCTAGTTTTTGGACAAGACAGTTACACGAGGTAAATGGACAATTTGGTATTTTTATGTTATTGTATAAGTATCTTAAAGATATCTGATGACTTAAATACTTTTATTTGTTTATCAAGTTGAAACAAGAACTTAATTGATTAAGTCGAATGAATTGATCTGAAAGTGACTTTGTGAGTTTTACTTTTGTTACATTTACAAGAATCAGAATTCAAGAGGTAATATTTATTTTAACACCTCTTCACAATTGATGCAAAGAGCAGGTAAAGCGCTATTGCTAACATTGGTTATTATTGTGTTAAACCGTAATGTAGAATCACATTATTTTGCATACAGTTAATGTGACTTTTTGCCGCGTAAGCCACAAGTTGAAGGAACTAATTATTGATCTAATGTCATTTTTATATCTGAATTACATGGAAAAAAGACTTTAGATTTAGCTGTAGGTATTTTTTCTTTCTTGAAGTGCTTTAATGATGTAAAATTTCTGCAGTTGCTGCATTTAATGCTTTCTTAGTATTACATAAACTTATTTAAAACACATTGTGGAAATGTTTGTCATCATGGTAACATAGACTACTTTTAATGTTATTTATTGTTATTTTGCTTTACATAATAGATTACAGTAATCCAAAATATTGTTATTCTGACTGCAGCCTTTTTGGCATGCACACGCAGCTTGACACAGTGGTATATTGGTAGACATCACAGTGCAGGATACCCCAAATGACGTAAGGGGTCCTGCTTCACGCTGACGGTCACTCTTGTAGGGAGGCCTCAAGATTCTCAGGTACACCAATGGTGCACCACAAATTTTTATGCAGTTTGGAGTGTGAAATAAAATAGTTCTGCAGTATAGGTAACACATTTGTAAATAAACCAATGCTCTGTGGTATAAATGCTTTATATAAGCTAGTGATGATTTACTTATATGCATGAAATTTATAAATTTGTAAGTATGCTCCCTTTCCTTCAGTGTTTAACAGTATTTAAATTTTACTACAAATAGCATCATTATTTCCCAGTGTTCATATATATGTTATAGATGATATAATATGCAGAAAAATTTGTGATTTCAAATATGCTATTGAAGTTTTGTACTCTGAAGGTGCTTACCATTTTGATGGGTACAAGGAGTGACGTAGCATCACTGACGTGCGTAAGCCAATTAGTGCTTCATAAGTACCATGTGTTTGGCCCAGCATAACATTTACAGGTCTATGTTCTATTAAATTACCATTAACCATCAAATTTTATCAGACTAATTTTTTTATTTTTTAAATGTACTAGTTTCAATCTTTGGATCAAATTAAAGACACTTCATTGAAAAACATGGCAAAATATTAAATATGTACTCTGTGTACTTTTCAAGTTGCAGAAGTTGAAACAGTTTTTGATCATCAAATGATTGGATATGCATTACACTGAGCAAGATTTCAGACTACTTTATGGGACTTAATGAACAAAAAAGCTTTTATGAATGAATTTGAAGTGTGAAGAAGGAGTACATGCATGCCAATTCATGCTTTGCATGGTAAAACCAGATCTTTAATTTTCTGCCAGAACTTTATCCCAGCCGCAAAGCCCAATTTATTATCTGTTATTTGCATAAATAACTTTTGTCATCTTACTCTGCTCATTGTATGGTTAATAAGTCATTTCTGAAACAAACATCGAATCAAAATAAACCATATATCATCATCAGCAGCAGCTTTTATCAGTCCACTGCAGGGTGAAGGCCTCTTCAAGATTTCTCTAACATTTGCGATCTACAACCGTTGTCTTCCAAAGTACACCTGCAAACTTTGTAATCTTGTCCACCTGTCTCATATGTGGTTACTTTAGGACATTTCTCATTTTTCAGCAGTCAAGTTAAGAACATGTATTGTCAATCTATTATCATGCCTTCTAATCATGTTCCTAGCTCATTTCCTTTGGGACTGATGCCTGTAAATCTTCCTCTTCGGTAGTCATTGTTGGTTATGCCCATTCGTCCAAGCGGTCTTTTTGTTATTCATTTCCTTCCTTTTTTTATCTTCACTGCCGAGGTATTGGCAGTAAATTAGCCCTCTAGGATCTTTGTGCTGATTCTACTCATGTTCTTATATTTTCTGTTCTGTCTGCTCTTCTCTCACTGTCTTCCAAATGTTGTAATATTCTCCTTAATATTCGTCATTTTTCTGGGGTTCCTTGTCAAAGGGGGATTTGGATCAATGAAATTGTGGATTCTTTCTCGTTCTATCCTTCTTCTTCCTCTCTTTCGCTGTGTTTGGCTCAGGATTTCGTTCGTTCACTGTTTTCTGCTTGGTAAAATAAACAATGTTTCATCTGGGAAATTTCTCCCTATTTCCATGAATTTTCTCATTTAACTCCTTTTGATCTCCCTCTTTGTCATTTTCGTCTGTCTCGTAATTTTGATGTCCTGTTCATTCATCTCCGTATTCGTTAATTTCTTACTAATTATTTATTCTTTCATATTGGTCTTGCTCTGCCCCCTATTCGCCCTCATTGTTCTGCTCATGAAAGTACTTATCATTTTCTCATTATCTCTCTGCACGCCTTTTTCATTCTCCTTTTACTCCTAATTTTCCCCTTGTGGTTAATAGTCATCCTTTTCCTCGAGTTCATATTCATGTCATTGCTGATTATTTCTTTTCCAGTGAACGATTATCATAACTTTTTTGCTTTCTTCCCTAAGTACGGGAACTATTTTTCCACCTCTAGTTTCATCTAGTTTTTGCTTCTTCCGTCACAGGGTCTCAATCTGGTGAGTCTGGGGAACATTCATTGTGATTCCTTGCTCCTTTTTGTTGTTTTCTCTGACGTCTTCCTTTGCTGCTGTATGCCCCTCTCATGTCTTTGTCGCTATTTCTTTGTCGTTTTTGGGGACACGACTCTCCCTTTGTGCTTATATTCCACTATTTCTCCTTTGAATGAATGAATGAGCTCATTTCCAAGCTTCTTTATTCATGTGATTATGTTGTAGATTCTGGTCTGTTGTCTCACCCAAGTGTTTTTCTTCCAATATACTTATAATAATCAACATACATTTTTGTATAGTCTGCAGTTTCTGAGTTACCATTGTTGTTAATGTCCGTGTTTCACACTCATACGTGAAAACAGGATGCACACACTGGTTGAAGACTTTTCTTTTCAAACACAATGGTGTATTTCCTTTAAATATTATACTATATCTTCCAAAGTTCTCTATCCAAGCTTTTTGCTGCTCCAGTGGCATAGTGGTACCTGTGACGGGCTACTGTACTGAGGAGACCAGAGTCGAGTGCTAGTTGGCATGGGTGTGTGTGAGTGTGTTTGTCTTCACCTTATTCATGTTCATCTTGTGTCTGGCACAGTATGATTTTAATAGGTCCTTGAGCCATAAAAAACCAGTCATCATCGTCATCCAAGCTTCACTCTGTGATTAATTTCATTCATAATGTTTCTATCCATAGTCACCAGTTGGCCAAGATAAATATAATTTTCAACTTGCTCCAGCTTCATTTTTTCAAATTCAGTAGTATCCTTCCTGATAAAATTATTGAACATAACTTTTGTCTTATGTTCAGTTTTAACTCAACATTTTTTTTCTTGCTTCACATAACTCTGTAATTCTGTTGCATTTGTAGCAAAGATAATAATATCATCTGCCAATCTATGGTGGCTGAAGAACTCACTAGATTCGAATCCCTTTCTCTTCCCATTTCATTTCTTTGAAAACTTCTTCAAGAACAGCAGTAAGAAGTTTTGGTGAGATTGTATCACCCTGTCTTACACCTTTTCCA
>JJRW01S0004048.1:24261-34973 GCA_001188405.1 Loxosceles reclusa | reverse complement strand
TATCAGAATCTGTATGAAGAAAATATTCGGAAAAATTTGGTATTGGTTGTATGCATATGAAATTACTGTAAAACAGAAGTGAAGTAAAACTCTCAGAGCTCTATGCATGACAGGACAAATCATAATAAAGGAAAATGCGCTATTGCGCGCTATATTTGTTAAAGATATGTGTGAATATTGCTGAATGAAAATACTGGAATCATTTGTTAAATTGTGAAAGGCGTTTAGTGGCGATTGGATGGAGTAGTTGTTATAAAGTGAACACAAAATTAGACACTTGTGTACAGAAGTTTCTGGATGTCCTCAGACGTAGAGAAATATGTTCTTTGTCGAAGATACAGTAAGGTGGACAATGATGAACTGTATAAAGGGTTAACGACAAATCCAAATGCAACACTGCAACCTATATGGCCATCAGAACCCGTCTATGGCAGTTGGGTTTCTCCGCAAAAGTTCAAAAAAATCTTATGTTTTGTCTGTCAGCAATCGGATGCAGAGCTAAACCAAGGATTGTACCCCGAGTGAAATATAAAATGAGAAGGCTTGTTGCATTCGCTGATCGCGACAGACGGCAATTGGATCCCATGCACGAATATTATGCACACAAGTGGAGTACGGACAACCTCCACGAAATGTCGAAAAGCCTACCAACATGATACTCAGTGGCTGTGGGCCGGTTGCGGTGCGACCTGTGACTTCTTACTACGCGCCACTACCATAACAGCAGACTCGATTCCAACAGTTTGGTCGTCTTTATTGTGTACTGCAAGTGAAATGCCTAGCTTTGATTAATCGACGTAGAGTTACGTTTCATCAGGACAATGCTCATACATATGTAGTATCAACGACCCAACAAAAATCACACAAGCTCAATCGAAATAGATCTTGTCCGACCCACCTTATTCCAGGGATAGTTCCCTGTCAGACTTTCGTCTTTCCAAGTTTTTGTAAGGCTTTCATGCTAGTTAAAAACTTTGCTACGCTAGGCTTTGACGCACTTGTTCATCTTAACGGCAGGCTTGCAGACAGTGTCATTTCAGCTTCTTCCGGCAGCAGAACCATAAAATATTTTTAAAAGCTGAAGCTAGCAGAATATCAGTTGCCTAAAGCAAACATGAAAAACACGCCTGAAAGGTATTATGGTTTCAAGGCAAGCAAATCACGAGGAAAAAGCTTCTGTATTTCGTAGAATTGTCTACACTGTAGCACAGTCTAAGGCACCTACTTTCTCCCTTGACACCCAACAGAGATATCTGAAAGATATCCGTCCGTAAGAGGCGGTGAAGAGTAGCAATGGAGAAAACATGGAACGGTACGTTTTTATTGCTACTTTGAAGGCTATCATAATTCTGTAGTTGCAAGGGAACCTCTTGTGCCACAATTGTGGTGAGAAGTGGTGGTAAGTCTGTATTTTTGCCTACCCCTGTATTTTATTTTTAAATTTCAGAAAATGTTTTTTTAATGATAATAGATATTTATTTGATCGTTTCTTCTACACATGAAGTAAGTTGCTACACATTAGAAACTTCAGGAAGTTACAGAGGAGGGCTACACTCAATTCATCATTGATGTATAGCACTTAGGTTATGTTAATTGGTTAAAAGACGAAATTATTCGGACTGGAAACGTAAAAAAATAATTCAGATATGCATTGAAATCTGTGAATGATTTCTGTTGAATTCACTCGGAGCACTTTCAGGAGAAGTTATAGTCTGCATTATACTTAAGTTACACTTAAATCCATGTTACATCGTTAAAAACTGAATTTATTGTTAATATAGGGAAGGTGTTTATTATGTCTAAAATAATCATTCAGACAACGTGGTCTAGGTGTGACCAGATGACCAGTAAAAAAAGGACTGGACGAGGCGATATTCAAATAACAATAGCCATTAGGAGAAATTTTTCTGAACATTTATAAAATATTTCCATGTTTTAAATTTCCTTATCAGATGCTCTCTCACGCAATGTGCATTTCCTCCTTTCTTTCTGAAGATCACTAGTTTCGTTGATATGTTGGTCCTTACCTGAATCTTTAGAATAACCTCAGTGTAGTATACAATAAATTTATTTCTTAGGCAATTCTAAGTCGATAAGGATCCGCATCTGTTAATCAGCATTTTCAAATCGCGTGCATATCGAGAATGACACTTTGTGGATCAAACCGATACTTCTTAAGAAACTCACATTTTAAAAACACCTACTTTGTCTCCCATCTTAAACCAACATCCTGGACAGGTCACAACTAGCTACTATAAGGTTCCTCCCCACACGCAAGACACATTGATAATAGGCTACCCAGATACCAGTGGGCTTAGCTTAAATGGAAAAGCGGTCACTCCGGAGATTACAGATCCGTAGGTTCGAATCCCTGCTTCGATAGAAAGGTCACTTCCTTTGCAATGGAGCCCGATCTTATGGACTCACAATAGTGGCCAAGGACCTAACTGTTAGGCCCACCACTCGAGGTCAGGAGGTACCCCTGACCTCGAGTGGGGTAGGATGTAAGGTTCCCCCACAAAAGACTTATATAATAAGCAGCCCAGATACCTGTCAACAGAAAGGACACTTTCTTGACAGGTATCTTCTTCTTGCTGTTTTTTTATGTTTGTTTCGAGCTTTTGCAATTTACAGTACTTCAACCTATATTGCTTTATTTCTTGTAATACCTAGATAGCAACAAAGTCCATCAAATCCTTGAACATCAGTTGTTTTCTTCATTTTCTAAAGAAAAATAGCTGAAAAGTCCTCCAAATTCAAGAAACATTTAACACAAATCTCGATCATCCAGCATAGTTATTATCAGTTAGGAGAAACAAGGGCGTTTCAGCTGAAAAAATAAGAACATTCGTTTTACTGGTTCAGAAATAAATATCAAGTAAAGATGCAGAAACATTCATTTTTATTAAATTACTAAGCTGGAGTTGTTTATTAGGATTGTTTGTTTACCTCTAAGCAAGCTCAGTTACTTCCTGTTTGAAAGATACTCGACCAGAAAACGCACTTTCTCGAGGTTCTAATCAATAGGATCTTTCGTTCTCCCGCGCATAAAATCATCACAGTAAAATATATGGAGTAGCTTTTAAATTCATTGCACTCGCACACTGAAGTATTAAAATTCGACTGAAATCCTGAGAAGCTTAGCCAAAGAAAGACACGGCAAGAAAATGTATATTCCTATCACTTGCTGAATAGTTTTGGGCATACAACTTACGGCGACCAAAAATGAGGAGGTTCATTCAGGCGGATCAAGCAGGAGCTCTCGGACCCTATCCTGCAATATGTGATTTAGTATTCGAACATCTTATCCACTGTATTTGCTGCATTTCTCTTTACAAATCTTAGCTTTCAACCGCTACAAACTCTAACAGAAATTGTAACATCCCTCTGATTCAGATGCTTTTATAAACTACCTTAAATCTAACACCAATAATTGTAAAATACTATTTTATTATCCTCCTAACCGAAAGAGTTAATATCTACCTAACAACCTCCTTCCGTAAAAGAAACTGCTAGTGTGAATTTGAGTGTGACGATTTTGAGGTGACGTAGAAACGTCACATCACAAAGAGTGCAAATTGCGATTAAAATTGTAAACAAGTTTGAAAATGGTAAAATAAGTTATTGCTTCTGAAGGAAAGAGAAGCCTAAAGGATTAATAGGTGGTTTGCAAACCGTTTCAATTGGCATCATTGATTGACGATTATAAACTTGAAAAGGCCCAATTCTTTCTTTAGACATAATCTTGTGTGGAAAAACACCGTTTTCCGAAAGTTCAGTATTTTTCAGCTTCTAATAAAACGAGTTCTTGGAAGTTATTCAATTGATTAGCAATTAATTACTAAAGTTAAGAGTTTACTTTTAATTAGTTGCAACTGAAGCTTTGTATTAGTTTTATTAATTTTAGTCACACAGAGTGAAGTGACGTTAAGTTACGACTATCCTTTAAATAATATTCTCTGGTTAGGAATTATTGTTAAATGAATTGAGAGTTTGCTTTCAGCTTTATTGATTTTCATTGGTCCTTAATGTTGGAGACAAGTCGTCTTGAAGGATAAGATTTGTTAGACACCAGAGCTTCTGGGCTGGATTGCCGCGTCCTGTTCTAAACTTCAAACCGACGTTTAGATTGCACACCTCCTCCCCAGGGCAGACATCTTTTTCCGTCTACAGCTCTTCGTCAAATGATACCAACGTCTTTGTCACTGTTTTCATGCAGAACAACTCATTTATAACGTTAATTATTATTCCTTTTTTACTAGCAGGTAAACTAATAGTAACTGAAAATTACGTTTTTTCGCCGTTCGATTTTGAATGCGAATAAAATTATGGGAAAAAACGGAGTTGTAAAGTACATACGTTGGGAAGCTGGAGGAAAAGTTGAATCAGATAATCAGGTGATGAACCAAGTCGGTTCAACCATGTTAGGGACAGGTAGCAATGTTCTATTAGTTCAGACACGTCAACTACCATTAAACTATATTTTGCCAGACAGCTTTTCTAAACAGTGAACAGAAATTATGTCCAGGTTTTACAGCTGCCGTACACGTTAAGAGATGCTAAATGTATTTCTTTTCCGGGAGGGACAGAAATACATTTAGCATCTCTTAACGTGTACGACAGCTGTAAAACCTGGAAATAATTTCTGTTCACATCCCAACTACCCTTTGTAAGGTTCTCCCCATAAAAGACGTCGATAATAAGCTGTAAAGATGCCTGTCGGCGTAACTTATTTATATATATACAGTATCTCAACAGAGTAAAATCCAGTTATAGAGATACGACAGAGGGGGAAAATAAACAAGATATACACATCTTACGAAACATATATAAAGTCAGATGGAATATGTCAGACTGAGGGCTGAGAAAGTTATACAAAACACAACAGCTCCGAAAAGGTGAGCGAAGGATTGCATTAGTATGACACAAAGGGTTACCAAAGGTCTTAATATACCTTGAAGTCTATCAAAAAACACCGAGATCAAGGTGCTGAACTATGTCTGAGACATTGAAGTGGCCACGTAGAATTTTATAAACGAATATTAGATGATGAAGAACACGTCTGGACATGAGAGAAATAACTCCAAAATAAGAGCGCAGTTCAGATACACTAACAGTATGCAAGTAGACACCCAGTCTTTTGAAGAGCATGTACCGAAGAATATTATTCTGCACTTTTTCTAGTAAATCCGAATGGGATGCGGAGATCGGATGCCAGATCACACAGCCATATTCAAGTTTCGAGCGAACATAAGCATTATAAAGTAGAAGTAGAGTAGATTCATTCTTGAAGTGACGACTGTTTCTGATTATGGAGCCAAGGTTACGATGAGCACTATTGACAACAGAAGCAACGTGATTGTTAAACGACAGTGTAGAATCAAACATGACACCTAAATCGCGAAATTCAGAAGTTCTGTTCAGAGGCTCTCCAGTCAGTGTGTAATTAGCAAACAATGGTGAGCGTTTCCTCGTAAACGTAATAGAATAGCACTTAGATGAATTTAATAACAAGTTGTTGCATGAACACCAAGCAACAAGCCTGACAATATACTTTTGTAACTCAATAGTGTCTTTTGCAGTACCAACATATTTATAAAGCTTAAGGTCGTCAGCGTACAAAAAACAAAAGGAGAAACGAAAATGTGACGGTAGGTCATTAATAAATATAAGAAACAAGAGAGCTCCAAGACTGAACCCCGAGGTACTCCTGATTTGCAGTGGTAATTACGAGAAGCACAACCACGATATTTCACTATCTGTGTTCTATTGGAGAGATATGAAACTAACCAATCGAAGAAATTTATGGAAGGTGTAGAAACTTTAGTTTACGCAAAAGATGACTATGTTGGACTTTATCAAACGCTTTGGAAAAGTCAGTGGGCACAACATCTACTTGCAGGGTAGAGTCAATAGCGCTGGCAAGGTCATAGGTGAAAGTAGCAAGATTTGTGACTGTTGAGCGCTTTGTAACAAAGCTGTGTTGAAAGGGAGAGATAACAATTAAAGTACGCATATAGTTGAAGTAAACAATCGTCTCAAAGATTTTCACAAAGGGAGACATAATTGAGATAGCCCTATAGTTCTCAATCACAGCTCTATCACCTGATTTGTGAATTGGATAGACAGAAGAAAGTTTCTATGCATGAGGAAACCTACCCTGTTTCAGAGACATTCCAAATAAGGCGTAAAGAAGATAGGCTAAGATCCCAGCACAGGCTTTGACAATATAAGTGGGAACGCCGTCAGGTCCAACAGAGCTTGAAGATTTCAATTTGAGAATGGCAGAATGAACGTCAGATTCACTAATATCGATAAGGAACATGTCCAAGTGATCATACAGTTCTGAGCAGTTGTCGAAAGAATGATTCTCATAAGGAGAATCAGACTGAAGAAACACGGATTCAAAGTAGTGAGAAAAGGCATCAGCAATACTAAGACCATGAGGAAGAGCGCATCCGGTGTAGAAGAAATCAACATTTGCATTTGAGGTTACACGTTTTGATTTGACAAAGTTACAGAAAGTAGGGGGATCAGTCTTGATCTTATTTTCAGTACCAACATGATATGAAAGGAACGCCGTGTTAATGTCCTTTTTAATTTTTTACTAGTATCACTAAATGCTTGATAATCAGCAGAAGAGTTCGAGAGTCGCCATTTGGACCTAAGGGAATGTTTCTTTCTCAAGTTCTCAATAATCTTACCAGTAAAACACTTAGGATATGGTCGACGAGACGATTTGACAGATCATGGCAGAGTCCATAGCATCAAAGAGTTTATTATAGAATGAGTGAGTTGCAGTGTCAATATCATGGTGATCTTCAAGAAAGGACCAGTTGATTTTACTTAAAAGCTCATAGAGGTACAGAAAGTTACCTTTACGGAAGCAGTAGGAGGTTGTAACATGTTTGAGCTTAAATTTTGTTTTTGGCATTAGAAACAAGAGGAACTAGTAGACAAAGAGCAGGATGATGAGCATCTTCAGGTAGCAGAGGACTATCAGCTCGGCGGAGAGATGAATTACAGCACTCATAATTGGTGAGAACCAAGTCAAGAATTCTGCGATTACAGTTTAGAACATTGTTTAACTGAGTAAGGTTCCATGTTTGTAGAAAACACGATAATTCCGAGACAATAAAATTAATATCAGAGAAAGTCAGTAAACCTTGACTCCAGTCCACAGAGGGAATGTTAAGATCACCAAATACGATGAGTGAATCACTTATAAAATGTTGAAGGGAGATGAACATATCAAAGAATTCACGATAGATAACAGACGAGGAACTTGGAGGAATATAGACGCAGTTAACAGTGAACCAAGTGCTGATGTAGCGTAGGCGACCATCCACATAGTCAACACACAGGTGAGAGGTTTGGGAAAAGGAACAAACAATGTGCGAAGAATAAGAGCTTTTAACAGCAATGAGAACGCCTCCATCTTAGGGTTTATTCGTATCAGTAAGATTTCGATCCTGCCTGTAGATAACGTATCTATCGTAACTTAAATGCAAAAAGCGGTTTCTCCGGAGATCACAGATCAGTAAGTTCGAATTCCGGCGTCGACCAGAGGGAAATTTTTCTTTAAATTGGCCCCCGAACAGGGACTCACTCTAGTGGCCAAAGGACTTAACCTTTAGGTCCACCACTCGAGGTCAGGAGGTACCCTGACCTCTCTCTCAACGTGGGGGAAGATGTAAGGTTCTCCGCATAAAAGACTTCGATAATAAGCTGTTCATATACCTGTTGGAGTACCTTAAACGGAAAACCGGTATTTCTGGAGGTGACAGATTCGTAGTTTCGCATCCCGGCGTCGACAAAAGGATAGTTTTCTTTTACACCTTACAAAATTTTAGTGACTACTTATATTCTGCGCCTTTAAAGATGTAGAGTGCAGAGTACACCGCTAATCTAGACAACATTTACTTTTAGCAAATATGTAAAACATTTACCACACAACAGAAAGATTGAGGAACCTAGTCTTCTCAAGAATATGGATGGGAAAACATAAGAAACATAAGGATGGGGAAACTGGCTAAAAGAAAAAATTATTCCCTCGTGTAAGAAGTTTATCGCTGACATTCCTACAGAATAAAGAAAATTCATATCACATTTGTAATGTGTTATATATTCTGTCTCATTTAAACCCTGTTTTCCTTGTAAAGATTTCACGAAAAATATTCATTTTTGCACTGATTACTCTTTTTGAAATTATCATTTAAAAATTTGCTTTTTTTCACTAAAAGTGATTCGAGAATTCTTCACGTGATACGCTGGCTAAGTAGCCATTGCAGTCATTGCATGAGTAATGTGGTGCCATAGGATATTGAGGCAATGGCAGTGCACATCACGCTGGCTGTCGGTGGTTTGAAGAGGTTATTCAATATTTCACGATCAGCCGTGTAAAGTTGAGTTGCATTGGCTGCGGGTTTTAAAGACAATTTAGTTCGCGCGCTGAAGATTTATTACTCATGAATGTACTCAGATGAAAACAATGCTAGGAGCATGTACCTAGCACGTAAATAATTCGAAGCATCACATATCAGAGCACCCCTGCCTAAAGATGCAATTTGTGAAAATGGAGACCTCCTCTCCCTTTTGGTGACATCCTTTCTTCGTGAAGATGATTTGATCTTCTCGTAATTGTCTCTTGAAACATCCTAGCACAATTTCTGCATTCCACAGTATAAATTGATATTCCACTGATACAACGTTACCATAGATTCCTTTCCCAATACGATTGAGCGAGGCAATGCCATCAGGAAACGATGGGGCACAACAAAAATGTGTCATTGATCTGAACTGCAAATCTCCTCATTTTATACCAGTGACAAATCTTATTATGTCCTCTGACTTCGGTCAATCTTTTCTTTTTTTTTTATGAAGCGATGGAAGTTGTAAAGGGAAGCAATCATGGGTAAGCAGGCCCCAAGCCGAATACCATTAATGTCTGCTATCCTTGTCGCTAGTATAGAAACAAACGCAACACATAGAAAAACCTAGATTTGAATTTGTAACCTTGCACTCGTACAGCATATGCTTTGCCGAGCCTTAAAGTATAAAAATCATGCGTGGTTACTAATAAGTGGGTTATTATGTTATTTTAACCCTTACGAAGTGCACTGTATGCACAAAAATTATCGGACGCTGCCAGAAAAGAGATCAACCGTATTTTATAGACGTCAGTAATTACTAGAGGAAAACTTCATAGCCATCTGTCCACAAGGTTTTGAACAACAGCAAGTGGAAATTTCTTCTGAAAGAAGGTCAATTCTGTTTAGAAAGCACCGATTGCTGCAGTTCATCTTAGAAGTTCTCAGTGAGGAGAAGATTTTGAATTCCGGCAGGCCTATTCATAGGGTCTACTGAATTTTAAGCATATCTGTCCAACTTAGCCGAGAAAACATGACAAGTGACATTGCTGTCATGGTAGATAAAATCAACATTTCCGTAGAACCGCTACAATGTAGAAAGCACAAAGTTACCACAAATTTTACACACCTCAGAGTTCGTATTGCCACACACACATGCACTACAGTTAACCGTACCCATGCCAGAACAACTAAAACCACTCCAGAGTATACCACCAGCTTTATGGGTGAATGTTCCCTGTGTAATCGCCAAACCTACACAGGTTTATCTGCAAAGCGAGATTCATCATTTCGTAACGTATCATAACATCAGTTCAGTGTCCAATATTTCCGCTTTCTATAACACTGTGCGTTCCGGGCAGCGTTTCTTCTGGGATTGGAGGTGTATGAACAGATGCTAGAACGTAATATTGAAGTTCATGGGCATCCTTAAAATGTGTTCATGCTAGTGGCCATTATGAATGTATGTGCAACGATACGCATGGAACGAATCCTGTTCTACTGGAGCTCTCTGATCAACACGCTCTCTCTGATTTGCATACCGCAGACGAAAATAGACATTCCTGCAATGACCTTTATTCTCCTACACGCATAAATGACAAGGCAAAAGTCGATTCAGGAACCGTTTACATATCCACAGCATTCCTTACACTCACATTTCCGATTGAACCAGTGGAAGGTAATGCCTTTTTCAAACACCGTTAGCTTCTTTCAACGAGGCATTTTGTTCGGAAATGATCTGATAAATGCTTTTCTTCTCGTTTTATATCTCCCAGAATAAGTTTCTACAGCAGAAGCATACCATTGGACCTGCGTTTCGGTGCCGAATCACTGTCGTCCACATATAATGCAGTTTAATTTATGTTGAGCCATTCAATTAAATGTAATATTTCGGCATTTTTAATTAGCCAATGGGTGCTTATGATGTATTATCACGCCACCTACAAAAGTGATATGGAAAGCGAAAAATTTTGCATAAATTCCTAAGTCCCTTTCTATAACTAAGGACTGGATAAGGGTAATTTTACTGACATCATTTACCTGGACTTTAAGAAAGCATTTGACTAGGTGTCCAATGATAAATTACTAGAGAAGCGTAAAAGGTTAGGAGTTGGTGGTAAGCTACCTAGATGGGTAGGCAATTGGTTAAGAAACCGAAAGAAGGGTGTTGTTGTCAACGGAAAAATACTTGGAATGGGCCACTTCTGAAAAAGGTGTCCAACAGGGCTCAGTTTTAGAGTTACTATTTTTTCTAATTTATGTAAATGATTTAGAGGGGGGGGATTCAATTATATGTTGGCAAAATTTGCTGATGATGCAA
The DNA here is from genome assembly GCA_001188405.1 of Loxosceles reclusa. NCBI lineage: Eukaryota > Metazoa > Arthropoda > Arachnida > Araneae > Sicariidae > Loxosceles > Loxosceles reclusa. Next base: position 24,284 of record JJRW01S0004048.1, on the reverse strand, counting down.
AGATTATGTGGATTGTTTACTCT
>JJRW01S0004029.1:11624-22499 GCA_001188405.1 Loxosceles reclusa | reverse complement strand
CCGGACGCCAGTGGCTTTGTATAAAAACCGACTGCATGTCGGATTTTATGCAAATCCAGTGCTCGCAGGTGACCTGTTAAGGTTAAATATGATACGCGAAGTGTTAACGTCGTTAGTTGTGCGTGAAATTGTGACAATATGTCGAAACGAAAGGAACTTAATGACTTTGAAAGAGGTGTTATAGTTGGTTGTCACATTAGTGGCAAGTCTATTCCCGCAATTGCGGTAGAACTATCACATCCACGGTCAACTGTTGATGATGTTGTGAAAAAGTAGAAAACTTCGGGAATTGGGACACGAACTGCACACACTAGTCGTCCCCGTAAACTGGCCGAAGGGGATCGGCGTGTCTTGAAGCGTGAGGTTTGTAGGAACCACAAGAAACCACTCCAAAGAATCAACAGTGAGTTTCAATAGGCAGCAGGGGTTACGGTGCACCCCTATTGCACTTTGCGGAAAGAACTGCACGCCCGCAATATCCACGGATGTGTTGCCACACACAAATCAAACATCACAGCATCCAACAAATCCGGCAGACTCGCTTGGCGTTTGCAACGTCGCAACTGAACCGTGGACCGAAAACTGTTTTAATGAGCGGCGATTCACGCTACAAGCTCTTCCAGTCGGATGGGCGTGCTTGTGTTTGGCGAATGCCAGGCGAACATCTCTTACCCGAGTGCATTATTCCAACTGTCAAGTATGGTGGTGGTAGTGTACTTGTATGGAGGTATTTTTCGTGGTATGGCATGGAACCTTTGCAAGTTGTTCGTGGTAAATTGAACGTCGACGACCACATGAACATTTTGGACAGTCGGAATGTTCGAGTGGAAGACTCGAGACGTTTGCCGTACCCGTCCGATAAGGACTTTTGACGGCTACTCCTTTGGGAAAACAAGTCTGGTCGCTGCACGACCTCAAGCCAGTCGTAACCTATTCGGATCCACGAGATTCGCTCTCCTCAGAATCAGGCGAGGAGCAAAGAGCCCAGCCGCACTGTATGCGTGCTCCCGACACCAGTCTGCACACCATGTACCAGATGATATCACCAAGATTAATTTCCCGTATCTGTGCCGTGTCTCGCTCCAGTCGGTAAGCCCATGACTTACCAGAGTCCTGCTCCTCACCGGACAGTGTCAGGCAGCAACGGAGCAAGCCCTATTACTACCCTACCCCCTGATAAACCTCGAGTGGTGAACTCGAGATTGTCTCAATTCAAGATAGCCAGGAAAGCCTGTCCTAGGCAAACGGGCCACTCTCTGCTCCGAGGGTAAGAGCAGGGAGCGACTCGCGGGCCGCAATGCGTTCGAAAGTCCGCCCACATCCTTCCCAGTGGAAGGGCAAAGGCTGACGAGATCTTTTCAGATCGGGGAGAAGGGGGCGAGACTAGGAAACGTGTCTCAGCCCCTCTTGTCGTTTAACTTCTTTCCCCATTCCCAGTTAAACTGGTCGGCTCTTCTGCCCTACTCTCTGCCAAAAATCTTCCAAGTCTAGGACTCCAGCCACGACTGAGCTCGGTGTCGGACTCTATAGAAGAACCGACGGTTTGAGCTTATTCGTCCACTCAATCCCGCTTGACTTTTCCAGACCTTCCCCTGAAGAACTCAGGTTTCAGTCTGTAGTAACACCCGGTTTCATGCTGCCGGACATTAGAACTGGCCACCGAAAGAGTGCCGGTGTGTTACATGGCGCCTCGCAGTAGCACTTCGCTCCAGACTCTCGAGAGAGCCCCATTAGGCGTCAAGTCGGTCACTTGCCTGGCCTCTGAGAGAGTGCCAGATTTGCCAGCTTAGTCACATTGGATGGGCCCGTCTAGTCCCGCGACTTTAAAACAACGTCATGATAGCCCATCCCCATGACTTGTTTGGGCAACGAAGATTGTAGGGTGACGTCCCCACCCCATCTACTTCGTCTTATGCCACAACACGATATGCCCCTCAGTTTTTAGCACCATTGATCTCGTAACTCTTCAATGGAGTTTCCAGACCCACGTGGGATAAATCGTGGACGTAAGTGAGTTGGCCACTTGCCCGGATCGGGTAAGGACCTCACGACCCGGCTCTGGAAGTGTCCTGTCGGCAGACTACTGAAAAACTCAGCAGCCTGTGATAGACTCCGGACTCCCTCGGTCCGAACATTTTGGGCAATCAGGTTCTTCCTACGCTCTGGCAATTTTATGGAATGGACGAATGTTACTTCCAGGACGACAATGCTGTATGTGATGTTGCAGCCTCTGTCGAGCAGTGGTATCAAGATATGAATGAAAAACGTCTTCCTCGGCCTGCTCAGAGTCCTGACCCAAACCCCACAGAACATTTGTGGGACGAGTTAGAGCGACGCTTACGGGCCAGGGAACCACGTCCGAAATCTGCAGCTGAGCTGGAGATACTATTGCAGTAGGAATAGACACACATACCCATAGCTGTGTATCAAAACTTTGTTGAAAGTATGCCCAGAAGGGTTGCTAGTGTAATTGCAGCACGTGGGGGACCCCCCATTAATGCATTTATTCTTTCCCTTAGACCATCACACCTTGCTGCCCGGTCCATTAGTGTAGGGTAGTGTGTGCGCGTGTGTGTGTATATATCTATACATATATAATTATTTCTCATAAAGAAGCGACAAACCAAGAGGGGATGATAATACACTTAAAAATGAATAACTCTTATCAAGGTAACACTCCTCAACGAATTTCCCTCAAAAACTCAATGTTCCATGTGATCGTAGATCCTCCAACAGTGTTAGAAAACAAAACGTATGTAATTGATAGTGTTGTGAATGTTGAGGCCGAGAAAGACTCAAAGAATGTTCTCGAGGTGGCCTCCAAAACCTCGATGTATAAGCTTGCGCTGATGGATGATAGATTGTCGCACTCTTTTGTAGATTTTCGGTGTGAAGTCTTGTCCAGAGCGACAAAAGATACTCGTAACGTGACTCCACAGCAGTATTGTGCATCGATGTTTTTAGGGGGTCCCCAGAAGAAGTAGTCCAGCGCGTTAGGTCCGGCGAGCGTTGCGAAAGAGCTATAGCTCCGCCCAATCCACCTTGTAGGGTAACCTCGAATTCAGAAAGTGTCAAGAACAACGGTGGTGAAGTTCGCTGGTGTTCCATCATGCATGAACCATATGTCTCTCCGAGAAGTGTGCAACAAACCGGGAAGTACTTGTTCCAGGAACACACGGTACATTGTGACGGTCCTAAGCTGTAGCAAGATGTGCAGTCCCACTAGCCAATCAAGAAGGATGCCTGTCCAGACGTTAAGGGCAAACAGCCTTAACCTGGCACCCTGCAACCTCAACACTGGTCAGTAACGTGAGAAATTTTAAGTAGTCCACATGTGCTTGCTGGGACAGTTGAAAATGCCCTCACGCGTAATCATCGCTTCATCATCGAATAACACTAAGGTGCAAAACTGCGGATTAACGAGGTTCACCAGGAGCAGTCACTGGAAAATTCATACCCGGCGGGATAGTTATCACCACCCAAAGCTTGGGATCTTCTGCATGTGGAAGAGACACATTTATTTTCCGTGCAGCAGTTTTCACACAACGCTGTGAGAGACAACCATGTCTAGTATAACCGCTTGCGCACTTATAGATGGGGCTGTGGTAAATCTTTGTAGGGGGTGCACTTTTCCATCTCAGGTGTTTTCACAGACCGCTGATACCTTACGTCACACCTTGAGATATCCAACAAACCAGTTTCCCGAAGTCATCGATCAACTCTAATGAATGTTACATATGGTGCGGAATACAACAATTCGAGAATAGTTCTTGGGTGCCTCGCATCCATTGTCACTTCCCCGCAGAAGTAGTCCTCCATGCCGGTCAGGAAACATCAGGACATCTGATGCTGCTCGGAATGATCACGGTAATTATGCTGCATATGTTTCTATGCTCATTGCGTTAGTACTAGTCACCCCAGTCATTGGGCGACAAATCACCCAGAAATCATTTGCTGTCTTATTTTATTGGGATATCCACATTGAGCATGGAATTCTAAGATTTTCGGGCACTCCGTGGGGAGTGCCACAATATGTTCCGTGGTAAAATTTATTAGTTTTTATGCGTACAATAACGAAACTTCATTTTTTGAATCTTTACCGAATCACCCTCTCTATATATACACACTGACAAGCCAAAAGCCAATACATTCCGGCGACACACTTAATAAGATGTAAGATATCCTCTAGACCGCAAAATTGCAAGGCACGAAGCAGCGATACGCATCTTAGAGTATCTGCTACCGTAATCTCAACATCAAGTCCTCCAGTTCCCTTACAATTCAGGGCAGTATTGATGTAGCGCAATCAACCTTCTCCAATTTGAACAGCAAATGTACCGTAATTAATTATTGTTTACATTGTGTATGTTATTATGTGTGTCTGAACCCATCGTACATTTTGTTTGTTGCTGGACCAAACGTTGGCCCGCGTTGGGGGGTAGTTAATTGTATTGATGTGCCTCGCAAAAACAAGAGAGGTGGACAGGTTTTAGCGACTCCTCTCTCTAAGCGAGTTCCGAGGTGCGGCAGCCAAAGATGTGGCTTGGGAGCCTGGAGATTCTACTCTGGTGCCGTTCGACATTTGTCGACCAAATTTTTCTTTTTTTTTCTTTTTTTTTTTTTTTGAAATGACACCTGTATCTGCCATCAGCAGATCTTAGGAAGAGCCGACGTCGCTGGCTCTGGCTAGTTTGTTAGATAAGTTCTGCGGAGGCGCAAAGTGACTCTTAGTATACACTATCGCTCTTTTAAACGCGTTAAAAAGATCTAGCCAGTACTAGCCAATTTCCAACTTACATAAGCCGGACCAGGCACGCAATGCGGAGCTAGCTCCCATAACAGGACTGGTCTGAGTTATTTAACTCTAAGTAAAGAGTAAAGAACTCCTAGAGTCCATTTATACCGAATTAAATTCGAGCTTAACACTGGCCTCCACTGATATTCTGACATCGTGAGAATGACTGGGTACGGGCGTGGCCTCCGAGAGAGAGATATATGTGTAAATAAAGTTTATGTTGTGCTAAAGTGCATGTTATATCACGATCGCATAATAAGTTCTCGAAGGTCACGGTAGGGGTCAGCCGGGTTCCCACCGGTCCCCGCTGTTTCTGCTGACCAGAGCAAGCGGGATGAATGACCTTCGGGACAAGGCATTCCGCTAGTGACTTCCTTTCATCCGGGGCACTAGGCTCAACCGTTTCATGGCACTATGTCTGCTTTCCGATCAGATTCCTCGTTAGTCTCAGTTTTTATCTTGACGTTTATTAATTTTGGCCGTAACAAAAGGCGTTGCTTAATGGACCACGTCTTTGGGCAGTCTTTTGACGAGTTAAAACCGCGAGGCAAAGCGTCTTCAGTGTTGTTCAATAAGCCTGTTTGTCTGAGTGCTTAAGCACCTTGAAGAATGGGAATAAAAGGGGGAAGGCGGAACAATAATTCTTTAAAGGAAATTGCCCTGATTCCTAATTGATGAAGCAAATAACTTAGTAGCACACCCCCGAGACAAGCCCATAATTAACTCCTACAACAAAGGAAACAAAAATCCTTAATTAGGTGCGAAAATATCTCCCCCGACCGAAATTAACTGAAAGTTTATTAATAATTTCCGCCGTTCTCATCTTGCAACCTGACTACTGGCTGCCATCCACTATAAATTAAGCGCTAAAGAATTCAGCTTCCCTTTCCAAAAACCAATTTGAGGTAGGAATAAATTTGGAAAAAATTAAGCGCCCGCGAAAATGGCGCTATTTTCCATCTCCGACCGTGGGAAATTTGGGCGCGTTTTTGACAGCCGCGGCCCCTGATTGGTTAAGTGTGAGGAAATTGAGCGACTTACGCCTGCGCACTGGGGCGGGCTCGGCGTCGGGGCTGGAGAGAAGGGGAGCCCGAGAGGCGGCAGGCGCCCAGAGTGAAGCCATCCCCTCGTTTCTCAGTAATTAGTTGGAAATGATCGAGTAAATTAGAGGCTTCGGGGGCCGTCAATCAATTGAAGAGCGGCTCTAAAATGAGGGCATTAAAATTCAATTAAACGAAGTACGCTTGCTAATTGTTAGTTCAAAGGTTAAGTGACGATAAACAAACTCCCATCACTTTATAAGGGAACGCTCCTGGAGGCATTTTGGAGAAAAGAACATTTTCAAGCAGCAAAACAGTATAAATGGGATAAATGCACCCCATAGTTCTGAATCTTACTTTTTCTTCCATCATGTTAATCAATGTTTGAAAACGATTTGTGCGTTTGCCCGAATTATTTTAAGTGCACTCTAGAGTGTTGAATCCGCTTATAACCACCCTCGAATGGACCGTAAAACCAAATCGTCATAAGCGAGGTTCGTTATGTCTGGAATGAGTCTTTACGGTTAATTTATGATGCATACTGTGATTTACACACATAATTATGTGCATAACAATATGCAGTACAATTTAGTGGAACAAGGGAAAATTAGTGAACAAAGGAATGAAGACAACGTTGCCTTCACTCCTTTCAAGAAAATATACTCAAATCCTGGGGCATTTATAACATCAATTTCCAATGGAACTTTCCTTACATCGGACAGATTCGGTGAGCCGTAAAATTCAGAATGAAAGAATACAAAAACGACGTTAAAAACAGGAGTTTTTAGAAACTACCATCGCGCAACACTGTTGGAACGCTGACCACAAATTTTATTTCGACCGGCCTACAGCTTTAGCACATCCAAGAACTCTATTAGCACTGGATTTTCTGGAAGCAATTTTTATCAACATCAACTCACAATCGACTAAAATTAGTGAACGACGAGAACGCCACTTCTTTTAACTCAGCGTATTTACCTTCTGTGAAAATTTACACACTAGGTGTGGCAACACGACTCCCACTCCTGACACAACAACCAATATTGGGTAGAAGCACTCTGTTACTTGCCGTTCCGAGGAAGCTGTGGGGTGGTCTCAGTGAAATCGCGGTCAACGCTTTTTTAAAATCAATTTTTATTTGTGAAAAACGCGGTTCCGATATCTTATGCAAGGAACGTCTAATTTAGTGTTTCCTAATGTGAAGTCAACAAGTTTTCAGAGTTCACTCTACCAGGGTGAAATAAAATTAGCGGTGCACATTCAGGGCGTTCGTCATAACCAAGAGTTCATTATAACCGAGTTCGTCATAAGCGGAGTGAATTATTATATGAAAAGCGTGTAAACGATTCCAACCAAACTACTTGAAAGAGTTCGTTATAAGCGGGTTCCACTGTACTATACTTTTATTTCCCCGAAACAAATGCCCAAAGCAGTTAAAACTCTCGTCGACCGAGACCGAGAAAATTCGATGTTTCAGATCTCAATGCAAAGTGATAAGCTGCACTAGATGAAATAACAGAAGGGTCTGGGTCATTTACCAATTCCTCGTAAGGACAGCGTCAGAATTTTATGAATTGTTAAAATTAATCTCTTCAGAGGACGCACCATAGGTACTAATATATCGAGTGCATATATAAGATTTACAATTTTTAAAAACAATGCAACATGTATTTGAGAAAACACAACAATATCTTTAATCAGAAAATGCGCTCCGTCTATCATCTTCCGTCGTCGGCTGGACAGGTGACGGATTCCAGCGCTATAGAAAGATCTGTCGTGTGTCGCGACGAAGTCGTCGACTCAGTTTTGAACGTCGTCTATTATCTGGAAGTATACTCCATGCGAAGTACATTTCGTTGAATGGGACACATGATAATCTGAAGGCGGTATGTCGGGACTATACGCGTGGAGCTTCAAAACTTTCTAGACGGATGTTTTTACATGTAACCCCGAGTTATCACGGAGCAATTTCACGGAACGTCATTCTTTGGCAGTAAATGGGCACTTCTGACCGATTTCCTTGTTTAGACGCAACAAGCAAAACTAACAGATTGGCTCAGTTCCAAGAATTCGTAATATAGCACATCCTTCATATTTCACCAGGTGCAAGATGCGTAGCAGAACCTTCTTGGAATGAATATTGCATTTCGATGTCAATGTAGTTGCTTTTCTGGGATCTATCCATTGTTTGTGTGTTTGAGATTGTCGTACCATTTCCACTTTTCACAACCTCTCGCAATTTTTCACAAGAAAGATTTTCTTTGTTACCTGTTTAACAAATTCAGACACTTCATGCATCCTTGTTCCTCTGACTCTGTTCAGTTCTCGTCCCACCCACTTTGCTTCTGAGTCTTTCTCACTGCCTGTAATCGACTGGGAATGGTTTGTTGAGTTATCACATGTTGTTCAGAAGTTCTTTCTGCATTTGAGAAGGAACTTCATTCAGCAATGCTTACACAAGTCCTCACTGAGCAACCCTCTGTGGATCCCTGCTCCGTTCTCGACCGCTAACATCGAAATCATCAGACTTAGATCGTCTAAACTGAAACTCACACGTGCTTTTCGATACAATATTCTCCTAGAGAATAGCACAGATAGATGCACATGGTTTTTCACCCTTTTTTCTTGACGAAATTCGTAACGAACACATTGACGAATAAATGCCATCTCTCACCTATCAACGTTCAAGTACGTTTTATTGCTGCGCCAATTTCTGCATCCTTTTTATTCCTCAGAAAGGTTACAGTCACATGAACCAATGTGCTGAGAATGTTTGTTTGCAAATTAGTAGTCTATACATTGTACACACACAAACAAAAAACTTATTTATTTGCACTCCTAATCAAATGTTGACTAATTTGAATTACAGTCTGCATCGCTGGAGGAGAAGGATCAGTTCTTCTTTCACATTCTTCTTTTTGCTGCCGTAGAGGTAAGACGTGTCTGTTCTCGCGGTTCTTCAAAGAGTTTTCACTGTGGGCGTTCGATTGGATAAGAAGGGACATACCACTTCCGGTCTATTGTTAGTAGGTGTGACTCAGGTCGCTAGAGATTAAAGAACACCTCCTGGTGATAAGATATTTGATTTGGACGAGGGAACTCCGTTCCCTAATTTTTGCTTATCGCTCTTGACGACGGTCTCCGTAATTTTACGGATTTTTAGTCATGGTCAGCCATGCTGGGCATTTGCCTGTTGCTGACTCTCATTTTGTATTTGTATTTGTATTTGTATTAGTTTCCTCCCGATTAAGAAAACACGTTACTACTATTTAAAAAGAGTATTTAGGCCCTTGCTTCGTAAGCACACTGAAAACTCTATACTATGAACTGGGCTTTACGATGAAGTATACGCTATAATGTTTTTCCGTAGTAGATACTACATTTCTTTAAATGTGGAAGTCCTATAAGCCCAAGGCCTGAACCATATATCTGTTCCACTAGCTGCTCAATGCGTGCCGTTTTCTTCACACGAGGTCAAAAGTTAAATCTGCCAATTACTTTACCTGATAAACACAAGTCTGCAACAACGAACACCATACATTTCATTTTCTCCCACTTCTTCCATTATTCACGTGAGGAAAGTCATAGAACATGGTCGAAAAGTTGTAAGAAGTCGCCCTGTCGACACCAGGATTAGAACCGTGCAGTTCCAGTGTAATGTTCTTCCCAGAAAATACTTCGAAATAAGCTGCCCAAATACCTTTCGGCGTAGCTTAAGCAGTAAAGCGGTCACTCGAGATGGCAGATCCGTTGCTTCGAATTCCGGAGTCGACAAAAGGCAACATTTATTTACACCGGAACGTGCTTGCTGAGACCACCGATATGTGAACTTAAGTACTGATCTATTTAGAGGAGCCATCTGAAGTCAGACTGAACACGAAACGAATGAACTAGGAGCGATTTGCAGAGGTAATATCGGCCCCACTCCAGGATTCATAGCTATTCTGGAAAGCTCCAAAACATCAGTGCAAAGTGCTAGTGGAAAAGTTGACACTCGCTCTTGCTGGTATCAATGAACAGTGTTGCAGAATCACATTGGGTGCTGAAAGCACTAACTTCTACCGGCTACTTTGTTGGTCACTCAGACTTAAACGATAGAGGAAGAAAATCAGAAAGTTCGTGCTCCAATTCCTGCCGGAACTAGACCCGGAAACGTGAGCTAGAGAGTGACTATCTTTAAAAAAAAAGCGGGAAAAGTACAAAAAGATTATGAATCAGGCGAAACATTCTTGGGGAGAGGTCTGCGAGGCCGAGAACGCCGGCTCTTTCCGAACAGCGTTTAAGACGGCTTCAGGCAAGCACACGAAAGAGCGAAGCTTACTAACGTCCGTAGAAGACACGGGGTACTTGTCTCCAATACTGAAGATACCGTCATCGTCATGCTGGACACCCTATACCCAAAGCATTGTAACGTCCACTAACCTCAACCCTTAATTAACATGAACCTAACAAAACCCCGGGCATAAGCTAACAGGAACGTACTCCTCACGAGAAAGAAATGCAAAGTTAGGGGAATTCCCCACGTCGAAAGACTGGCACAACACAGTATAAAAAGTGTTATAAGCTGACGCTCAAAGAAAAGAAGGAAAGAAAAGAAGAAAGCTGCGAAGCAGACAAAAGTTGTCTCGCTGTAACTTGTGATTACCAAGATCCTTTTGAAGATTAAACCACTACGAGTGCCCCTGTGAATTGCGTTGAATAAGTTCCGTTCTGAAGTTGACGTCGCATTAGATGACCACGACGAGTTATATCTGAGGACATAAAAAAGTTCTGTAAAACTTCAGGTAAGTAGTTTTAAATAAAATTTAAGCCTCGAGAAAGGCCCATTTAAAGTCATTTAAACGTTTGAATGTAAAATATGAGCGTTGACTTGATAAATTTACTTAAAAGTTAAATTGAACTTGAAAGTTAAATTGAATTAAAAATTTGTAAAAACTTAGGAAGTTTGTAGTACTGCAAATTAGTACTATTGGTGAAACAGATTTAGTCACATTAAAAAGTTTGTGTTAAACTTAAATTGTGTTGAATTTGATTATTGCT
>JJRW01S0004017.1:30881-41119 GCA_001188405.1 Loxosceles reclusa | reverse complement strand
AAGAGCAAAAGGAAAAATCTTGTTAGATGACATTTCATGTCAGAAATACCATAATAAGAAGTGAATGAGACATTTTTTCTTTCTTTTAATTATTTTTGCTTACAATTTCAGCATTCTATTAGTTGATGTATTTTGTTGTCATTTAACATCCAATCTTTTGTTGCGTTTGCGAGTATCGTTGTGTTTTGCGTTTGCGAGTATCGTTGTGTTTCAACATTTGAATTGTTAACCTTCTTTCGTAAAAGGAGACGAGAAAACGGAATGTTATTAGCTGGCACATGATTTATATTTATGGTACGTATCTTCGTAGAGAAATCCCAAGCGTCAAAATATGTTTTCTTATGAAACAGAAGGTTGGTTGCACCACTGAATAGTTCGGATTGACGATGAAAAATGTATCGTATCTTATCAGTGTGTGGGACGTAAACAATAGTATTTCATCGCTACCCTTTTTCTAAGTACATTAATACGTCTGCTGTTTCTCAGGGCTCCAGCCACGGTCCCTACGCTTGATGGTACTTCTTTATGTGTAATGCCCACCCACAAAAGAGTTCAAAATAAGCACAGAAATCCTCTGTCGACGTAGCTTAACTGGTTAAAGCGGCTCTCGGGAGTAGAACGTTCCGGGTTCGATTCCCGGCGTCGACAATCAAGTAAATATTTTCTTTACATATGACATGCCTTCTGAGTAGCTGTTATCGTGTTTATTTTATGCACATGATTTGAAGATACTGAAACTTATTTTTCTGCTATATATACTTCTCAACCTGATATCGATTCATTGTATCAATGACTCAAATGGAATCTCTTTTAATATCTCAAAATGTACAGTGACGAGTTTTATAAAAACGGATATCCCCTTAGTTTTAGATTAATCTCTTTCTGGCCTGAAGATTAATATATTACTACATCAAATCCAAATTCTTTTTGGCTCGTCCGTTTTCTCTAGGTAACACGTCTTCAGTGTAATTACTGCGCCCAGTAAGATCCTTGTCTTTGTTATTCGTAATAGATACTACTTTCAAAATGCATCCACTCTTACCTGTCTAAATTAGAATATTGTTCTTTGATTTGACATCCTATTTTTGTTAAATACTTCGATGATGTCGAAAGTATCCGAATCAAGTTATTTCGGTTCTTATATTGCAATCATTTCAGGACCTATGTTTATGATATGAGCGTCACTACAGTGCTTCATTATTTCAGTGTACCAGTGTTACGTGAAAGGAGTCAACTTTGCGTGTTTACTTTGTAGCGTTTGACGTCAACCCACTAAGAGCGGACTTTAACCCACTTTCGCTAAACTGACCAAGCCCTAGTAATTCTTGTTACGATGCCATTCCCCTAACGTGTAATCAAACCACTAAAACTGGACTCAGTACGTAGCACTTAAGTATAGGAAAGTGTCAATAACCGCAAGTTTAAGCATGAAATGGCGAACTGATGTTTAACAAAGGAATGTTGCATCTTCTTTTCAGTCATTTTTGCCTAAGGGAACAGAGATGGTGAAGTTTAAGGAGTGTTACTGACTTTTAAAGATCATAAACTGAATTAGGAGGTAAATTTTAATCTTCAAGGAAAAATTTTGGAAAAGCTTTAATAAGTTTTCATATAGTGACACATAACGTCACTTAAACCTAAAATTTGTCATATTGTTTAAATACTTCTTTAAAATAATGGACTTTTTTCTTTTTCGCGGAACGTACCCACAAATTCATTGAGAGTATATTGGGTTATCATAAAGAACAAGGGTACGCCTTGAAATTATTTGAAATTTCTTTGAATTTGTTTTTTGAATTGAGTTCTTAATTTTGTTTGATAGAGAAAACAAAAACTGTATTTTTAGCTGTTTAACCCTTAAACCAACAGCAAAATAAAAGATTGTTTTAACTGAGATTCGATTTCTGATTTAAATTTTTGAATTGGTTAAACTTCGAAGGCTTTTGCTGCCAGAGTCATCAACACACATAGAGACTTTTGTGTCAGAGTGCCGGGTCATTTGGAGATCTCGGGTTCCAACGTTTCGACGTGATTGCACGCATCTTCTTCAGGGAACTGAAGGTGAAATGACAAAGAAGTCTTTATGTGTGTTTTTGAATTGGTATTTCGCTATTTCCGTCAAAAGACCAAACGTGCCTTTTTGAATTGAACTGGAACTTTATCAAATTTCTGAAATTTACACAGTGAATCTGCGATACCCCGTAATATCCACCCACAAAGGACTTCGATATAAGCTACTCAGTTACCCGTCGGCGTAGCTTAAATGGGAGAGCAGTCGCTCCGGAGCTAAATGTTCTGGGCTCGAATCCCGGCGTCGACAACTTTTCTTTACAAATGGCACTCAAACTTAACTACTCACACTACTGGCGAAGGACCCAACCTTTAGGTCCACCACTAGAAGTCAAGTCGTTATCCTTACCTCTGTTTCAAGTGGGAAGGATGTAATGCCCACCCACAAAGGACTTCCATATAAGCTACCCAATTACCTGTCGGCGTAGCTTAAATGGGAAAGCAGTCGCTCCGGAGCTGAACGTTCCTTGTTCGAAAATGTCGACGTTGACAACTTTTCTTTACAACCCTGAATGCAGTTCGACAGCAGTCGGCAGTTAAGCAGCCTAACCACTCATTCTCGACGTAGTACGTCGGATATAATACGTTAGGCTGAACCGGGACTCATCGGTGAAGAGAGCGGTCGTCCATTGATCCGTATTCCAATCTCTATGAGTTCTGCACCGTGCTAAACGGACTCTCCTGTTCGCAGAAGTGAGCGGGACGCAAAGAACAGGTCTTGCAAACAGCCCTCTTTCATGAAGCCTTCTGGAAACGGTAACCCTTGAAACTCGCTTTCCAGTTGCCGCGTAGAAGTCACGAGAGAGCTGAGAAGCTGTAGAATGTCTGTTACGCCTCGCTGTAATGGACAAATAGTGATCTTATTTGGCCGTTGTGTCTTTTGGACGACTTTGCCCAGGCTTCCTTTCGATGAATCCGGTATCCTGAATCTGTTTCCATAAGTTGGTTACGACGCTGGGTGTTGCATGGCAGTCTAGAAATCTGGACTTGTGACTGGCCTGCTTCTGGTCTCCCCACTATTCGCCACCTCAATCCATTATCTAAACGTTGGTGGTGACTCATTTTTCCTGTGTGAATTTCAATTTAACCGATTGGTGCACAAAACCCACCAAGAAATTCGGCTAGGTATGCGAGCTAAGGAAATTCAGATTTTGCCACGCGTGCTTATCAAGCCTGTTCCTCTACTAGTTCCGCACCCACGCACGTATACGCTTTCGTATTCGACACACTAGATTCGCATCTTTGTTTCGAAACAGTAGTTTTACATTTCGTTTCGTTCTTTTCCTGAAATTCGACAAAATATGCAAATTCTGTTCATTTTGAACACCAGTGTAGAATGCTTAAAAATAACCTATGCTTACGCGGTAGTTGATTTCTCCAAGCAAGCGTGCTGTTGTCCTGTAATCGCTTAGAACTTTAGTTTTCATTGATTACAGTTTTCTTGTGGCGTTAAGGTATTATGCTCAGGAGGAATGAATATGCTTAGGTCAGCTTTGAAACAGCAAAGCAGAAGAAAGCTATGCATCATTAATGCAAGTCTGTCTATTACCGTAACAAATAAATCCCCCAATAGTTTATTTTCCATTAATTCCTTATCAGATTTTCACTTTGGAACACGATATCGTTTCAAGTTGTTTCTATCATAAAAACCGAGTAATCAAATGGCATTAACGCACGAAAATTCGGAAAGATCACGAAATTCACATGCTTTAACCGGTAAAGATCTATCGTTTTAACCGCTTAACTGAAATAATGTATAAATAAAGTACATCGTGGTCTCGCTCCTGGTAATTCGCTTTTTCCAAAAGGAAGAGTTGCTACATTTAATTTTTGTAGGTGGTGTATGCATGCACGACATTACAGGTGGACAATAGATGTTCTTCGCTGTTCTTGTGCATATAGTCGTTTTCCCTCAGGCAATTTGTGCAATTGACTTATAAGTGCAATTGTCATACTGCTTCGTAATTCTTACGAAATCTGCATTCATTAATACTCAAAATCGGGGAAAAGGTTATAAGAAACGAATTTAATAAAGAGCAGAAAGAAAAGAAATAATATGAAACACGTATTCAACGAAGTGCAAACAAACATTCATGTGAAAACATGAGTGAGATATGCAATGTAGTGAAAACAAACAAAATGCAAACAACTTCATGTGAAACTTCAGGTGTGCAATAAAGTGCCGACAAGTTTATGTGAAACACATGAGGTGGGAAATGAAGATTTAAAAAAAAAAAAGTGGAATTTGTTTTGCACGAAATGCAAACAAAAAGAAATCCGTATTAAGAAGCTGTATTCAATACAATGCAGACAAGTTCATATGAAACATGAAGTGTACATCGCGTTTATCGGGAATCAAAACTTCTACCCTTGCACTCATGAAATACGAATTTTTCGTTTATACTGAAAAAAGCCGCTGTTTCTTCTCCAACCGTTATCAATACGTATTTCATGACCATGTCTCAGCATCGAAGAGTAAAAATGGATAAAAAAACGTTAGCCGTAATTCCTCCAGACAAATGTTCTTTTGCAGCGCACGGAATAAGTGCCATAAATATTATGGACAAGGATTTTTATGAACAGAAAAGTCAACAGATTTTACCATGACAGTCTTTACATCAGTTAAAAAAAAGGGCTCAACTAGTAGTTATCCTGCCTGCGGCATTACCAGTGACTTAAAGAAAAAGAAAAATTCATCCTTACCCTCTTTGTGGTGGCATAAATGGCTTACCTAAAATTCCTAAGTCAGATATTCTTCTCCGCCAATCTGTCTCAGCAGTGACAGTGCTACATTCCTTTGGGCAATATTCGCGTTTCGCAACTCTTTTCACTTACTGGGCAAAAATACTTTCACTCGATTATTCGCTTCCGAAAAAAACCAGGGAAATTCCCAATGTTACAGTAGCTCCCTACGATGTAAAATCACTTTTGCGAATGCACCCATCATTAAACAACTAAGGATTTCCATATCACAGCTATAGAGATTGTACAGTTTGCCCCACTAACAAATAAAACATTTCTTGAGCAAAGTGAAAATTCAGTGAAAATTCTTCAAGCAAATAAATTACTTACGGGCTGTTCTTTTTCACCAATTTCAGCTGATATCTCCATGCAGGATTTCGTAGAAAAACAACTGCACGATACAGCTTCCACGTTGGATTAGATACACGTTTACTCTGTATGCTAGACTACCTGAAGAATCATCCAGTGAGTTGGGCACCATGAATAATTTGTAAAAACATTCAACACGTTGTTGCACAATAAAAAAAAATTATTTAATTAAGCCGCAGTTTCGTCAGGTCTGACTTTTTCAAAACGATGAACTATCCCCATGTACAAAAAATCGCAGCTTTTTATACATTTGTCACCCATAAGAGAGATTATTATGATCCCTGCATCATTGATTCTCCTTTGAGAAAAATTCGAAAGCAAAAGTGGAAACTTCTTTTATACTTGATCCGAAACCCACTCGCACCCTTCCCCCCGACACAATCACTTTACTATACCTCCGCAGCGTCATTGCCAAGATTCTACAAAGTTTGATTTCTCTGTGACATTCACCCCATTTAGAAAAATTTCCCCATTAACTACGAAAGATCCCTTCCTGCCACAACAACTTTGGGGCATTTACAGAATTGTGTGTGAATGCAATTTATCTTTTATAGGCCAGACAAAAAGAGCACTCAGGCACCGCCTTTCAGAATACAGTACTTATGTCAAAAAAAAAAAAACAACAAGAACTTAACAAATCTACTACCGCGCAACATTGCTTGGAACTAAATCTCCGATTCAATTTTTGTTCACCCGAAATATTATTTCTACCCCATTCCCCTTTAGAATTGGACCTACTGGAAGCCTTCTTTATCAACGTGCACTTTACGACCTTAGTGAACGACCAGAAGCCCACTCCACCTATGAGCATTCCTTGGTCTTTCAGGAATCCCTTGTCTTGTTTCTCCTGGCGAACAGATATTATTGCGATGTGAAAAAGTTTACACGAGCTTCGTTCCGTGCCTTTTTTTTATTTTTTCCACTCTAGATACTCAGTGTGAATGAAGACGGATCTAAATTTAATTCAGTCCTGGTCAATTTTACGTATGCTTTATAGGAACTTATGCTATATCCGTTGTAGAAGTATGTTTAAATCGCAATGATAACTATTTGAAGTCCAATGGTTCATTGAAATCCGTTATAGCAGGTTCTTTTTTTCCCCACCATACTTTTCTTTTTCTATATGCCCCAGGGGTATAGAGAAATAAAATCTAGCACTTGACGGCAGTCCACAAGGGGAACCAAATTATATAAGGGTTCTGCCTGAGTAGAAACCTTTCGAACCGTTTACCGCCGCCACGAAATCACGTCCCCGACGGCGGGCGACACAAAACCACAGAGGGGAAGGACCCCCGTTAAAAGCAATCATGGGCTCCTAGATTTTAAGCCACCACCTTGTTCAAGCTTCGGACTCTGGTTCATCATTTCCTAGTGTTCGTAGCAACTCCATTGCCAAATTTGAAATTGCTGTGATCATTTCGGTTACGCGTGCCACATTCCGCATTGTATCATCTTCCGCTCGAGTCCCTTCCTCGTTGACTTGCTTTTGATTTTCGTGTCACTGATGTACGCCTTCCCACAAGAGTGGCCCATTGTGAAATAGCACTCCCACAATCTTAGTGGGGGTCGCCGGACTATCACTACTCCGTTGTTTCGTGTTATTCTTTGCTATCATAAAAAAAATTGTGACTTTTTATTTTATGGGTTTTTTTCGGCTTTTTTTCCCTATTGTCAGCATGATCTTTTCACCCCTTCCCCCTATGCTATTAAAACCCAGCCAGTTAATCTTTCTCTGAACATAAAATGGGAATTCCATCGAATTTTTCATTATTCGCAGAAAAGGAGTGTGAATTCTCGTTCCCTCACACACACACACACACTCTGCAGCATGTTTGTAATGGAAGCCCGCAGAGCAAACGCAGTCAATATATATTGCCATATACACTAAGCTTCAAAAATCCTTCCAAATTCTCTTTTTTGTTGTTGTTTCCCAATACGAATCCTTTGCCACGTGTCGTTCTTTCGGAAGCTTCTTGAAATAAACATTTGTGTGATCTGTAAAAAGGGAACTGGTAGAAAAAAGCTTGCTTGTTGAATTCTCAGGAATGGATGGCCATAACCACAATTTTCAACTACCGGACCCATACTTATGTGAGAAAATCCGTGCTTATTCTTAAAAATTAACCGTATAAGGAAGGCTCGTGTCCTGAAATTCTCGAAACCACAGCGGGGAAAAAAAAATTGAGTACTGTGTGCGGTCGCCGAACTTTTTAAACATTTTAGCTTCGTCCTGTTACACTGGAAAAGACTTCTAAGTGCTCAGCAATTCTGAGTACACCGTCAGCAGGTGAATGGTGAGGTGGGTGGGAGTCGGAGAATGCGATTTTCTTTGCTCTTTTTCTTTTTCTTCTATCCTTTTCTTATCTTCTTTTTTTCCCCCTTCTATTACTTTTTACTTTCCTAGTTTGTCAGCTGCAGGAGGAAGCTTTAAAGGAACAATTTTGCACGCGGGGGCCCTTGTCAGTGAATATCGCTTAATGCCATTAGAAGAATTTCTGAATCTTCTGCCGCCCTTTCCCTTCAAGCTGCGCCTATAAAACCATTATCAACTTTGAGACTAACGATCAAAGACTGCTTTTAAAGTTCAGTAGCTGGCTTTCCAGGGTGGTTAGTGAAATAACGTTTCTTATGGCTTCGAGAAACATTTTAAAATTCATTCTCGAAAATTTCGGAAGATTTAAATGGTGTGCCTAGTATATAGAGTTGATACAGAGTTTCTTTGTTAATATGATTTGGTGGCACGTTGCTTTAAGAACCTTCCTCTTGAAAAATTTATCCTACCAATATTACGTTAGAAATATATTTTTAATCAGAGCTCACCGTTTATTAATGTTCCAAACAAGAATTGGACACTATACATAGTTATCGTAAGCTCTTTCATAGAGAAAAAAGAGAGAGAGATGATAGTAACACATCAAAACGAACAATATTTGCAATGGAACCTGGGGCCGCATTACACCCATAGTGCCAGAAGAATTTTTATGACGTTTTATCCAGAGTCAGCACAACGAGTTTTGCGTATTAGCTAGAATTCTAATGTTTTTCGTCTAAATTGCACCACAAAATTGAAAGAAGTTTGAAAATCAGAAAATGTTCGTACTAATTGCCTTTTATTTTAAATTTCACTCTGCTTTAATACGATATTTAAGACTGAAAATATTAAATTGGGAAAATGGCTAATATTCAAAATTTGGTTTCCCAATACGGATGAAACGTCAGAAATTGAAACCTCTGGAAAAGAGTAAGTTCGAAAAACGCCAGCATGAACAATTATTTCCAGCTAGTGCATGAGAAGTAAAAGATGCAAATTTCAGGTCAGCCTATCTAGGGCGTAGACGATTAGGAGAAAAAAAAAAAACAGCCGAACCCTTTCATCAGTATTACCGTCATGACATCGCTTGTGACGTGACGTATTTCAGGAAGGGTATGGAGGACTTTACACATACGAGAAATTAGCAGATATGCATCTGACGTCCGGCTAAGCAGGTATTAATGGACGTTAAACACAAAGATTGTACTCCGAGAGATTTCCGGATCGTTATCCTCTTTACCATTCAACTTGCGCCATTGTTAACAGCAGCCTTTGTGAAATTGGCTTTTGGCTCCCTCAATGAGGGATACTGGACGTCCACGAAGTGTGCGGACACCGTAAATGGAAGAGCGTATGTTTTTACAGAAGCTCCTTCTATAATACTCGAGCGGTGACGTCCGAAATGGATCTTTAGCGAAATTCCTTGTGGAATATTCTCCATTAGGCCTGAAGGGGAATTATTTGTGATGTTTTCGGGATGTTTCCCGTACCTTGAAATGGGTCTTCTCGTTCCAGTAACGATTAATTTAAAACAACAGATGTACCTCCAAATTTTTAATGATAAATTGTTGCCCTTTTCCCTCTATTTCCAGAGGCTGTATCACATCGTTTTCCGACACGACAATTACTTTGTTCACAGGGCTGCAGATGCGTCTAAGTGGCACTGTCTGTAACACTATCGCACCTCGACTGGCACACAAAATTCCTAGAATGAAAATATGTGGTATTATTTGGAACATAAGGTAAAAGGTGGAAATCGACACCCACATAGTATTGCCCAACTTCGGAATCAATCGATAGTCGAGTGGCTACACATTTAATATTCAATACATCCACAACCTCGTGGAGCCACTACCACACCGTATTCATGCGATTCAAGCTCGGAGAATACACACGTTATTAGGTTCGTTCTGGCTAATTTTTGTCAGGTGTCATTTTGCATTTTGTCGCATCTATATCGTAATTAAACTTTTTATTTAACTAGTTACTTAGAGTTACTGTAGAATATGTTGATGTCCTTGTTCTGAAATCGACCGGAGTTTATTCGGAAGAACTGTCAATTGTTGATGCGCTAATTTAGAAGATAGTTATTTCCACTGCCTAACATGTAGTAGAATAGAGTAAAATTTTTAATTGAAAAAATATGCCGCGAGTTTTTAGCAATATCACAGGAGTACAATGACACGGGGAGGAGGTAATATACAACCTGTACGTACCTGTGAAAACTTATAAATTTCCAGTAGCTTTTTAATTCCTGCCCCAGTGGTTATTTCACAAGCATTCGCTTTTATTGTTGATTCTGTATTTGCGATACACAATGCATTATAGGAAGTCCCAAAATGGGTCATGCAATTTCGCTGGCCCTTTTCTTTGTTTTATTTTACAATCGCAGAGATAATCAGCCATAGTGGTCATTAAATAATTCGTGCATACGTCTCGGAATTACAGTTGAACGACTTCCTGGAATAAGAGAAACCGAGAATTATTTGAAAGAGAGCTTCACGTTTTTGCCGCTCCTGTCATAATCCTAGAACGCAGACTTCATTCGCTTGAACCGGTTCCTTACTTTGTCCAAGCCGTGGCCTTATAAACTGAATAGCCGTTTGCGAGATACTTTGCGGCCTTTGTTTCACAGAAGCTCTTTCTTTTACAGATGCAGAGAAAGTAAGTCATAGGCTACAGCGTCGTGTCTGACCTTTCTCAGGCAATCAGAAATGGGGAAAAATTTTTAGAATTTTAGAAAATA
>JJRW01S0003984.1:101651-114331 GCA_001188405.1 Loxosceles reclusa | reverse complement strand
TATATACTATATATTACAGTTCCCCCTTATTTTGTTAAGAAATGTAGTATTGGGGATTAGCTTGTGAGGTTCCCTTCACAATAGACATAGACAATGAGGTACCCCTATAACCATCGGTATAGCTCAATCGGTAGACGGGTTTTTCCCGAACTGGCAAATCTGTGGCCCGAATCTCGGTATCGACAAAGAGCGACTTGTTACGTTGGCGCTCGAAAACATGGACTCCCGTTCGTTAAGGGCACCACTCGAGGTGAGACCTGTGTTCCCTGATCTCTCTCTCTCAACTTCGTGGGGAAGGATATGGGCTCCTCAATCTATGATCCATACAGATAATAAGCGGACCGTGCAGCAGTCGGAATAGCTTAATTAGTAGAGCAGTCATTCCGTACTGACAGATATGTGGCGCTAAAAGGTGACTTTCTACAAGTTACAGATTCCAAACCTACCTGGATTCGTAATTTACTGCAGAGATATTGGACTTCGGATGATAGTTTTACCCATCTCTCAAAATTATAACGTTTTTTTATTCGTAGGTCCAGAAATTTCGGTGACAAATAAAGGTAAAAAAGCGCTACCTTTCGACTATTTTACCATGGTCTTCTTGAAGGCTATAGGGATGCACAAGAAACTGCTGATGATCTGAGTCGGCGCCTACTCGGATCATCAGCAATTATTTGTATTGTGCATCCTCATCGGCCTCAAGAAGAGTGTAGTAAAAATGTTCGAAACGTTGAGCCCTTTTAGTTGTCGCCCGGTATGTCTGGACCAGCGAATAGAAATTGTTGCAATGTCAAATCCTGGTCATCAATTTTTTTCACTTTATTACATCTCTCAACAGTTTGCGTGCGACGTAAATGTGCAATGCACATAATTGAAATGTTAAATTTTAAAGTTTCACAGAGGGGTAGAGGGTATTCTATCTAATGATTATGCAGATCAACATTTAGTCGCGACAGCACTACACATTTTGACGCAACATAATTATTTCCTTTTCCACTAAGCTATGGCTTGTGTAGTGAAAATGCTGAAACCAGTCTTTATGTTAATAACAAACGGTATGGAATGGCTACTAAGAGTAAGGCATTTCGAGACTGCCAGCTCCAGAAATAAAATGTCGAAATGGAAAAGAAAAGATGAAGGAACAAAAAGTCGTTGATCTTCACGAAATGGTTTTCACCTAAGTGAGGAAAGATCAAAGCTGTCACCCCAGCGTTTCCCTTTCGCCAGTTTCTGGACTTTCGGCAGCCGCAAGCATAAAGCTCTTCTCCAGAAAGACGCCGCGGCGCCCGGAGTCCAAGTACTGTGGCGATAAAGAAAAATGTCGCAAGAGCGATTTCGAAAGAGCAGAAGCCTTGGGGTGAAGCCTCGGTGGGCAATAAAATCGAAAATATGTCTCGGCCCGCAAAGCTGACAAAAGACTAGGGTAGCTGTCATAAATACAATTGCTACAAAGTGGTCCATCCCTCAGAAATTTATTTGTATGATTCCGTCTCCGGACCAAAACCTGTCTAGACCTTCATTTCAGAACACGGCTTTGTATCATACAGAAAGGCGATTATTCACAACGTAAAAATCCCATTCTGGAAAACGAAGTGTTGTTCATTAGTACTGGATAAAATACTAAAAAGAGCAGTATCAGGAAACAAAATTCTGCGGGAAACGCTTTTACAAATTGCACTACGAAAAGAAGTTTGCTGTAAAATTAATTCCACATTAAATACTTATTATTAAGAATATAGAACGAATCTTACGACCTGTAGCTTCTCAACTAACGAGTTCAACAGATTACTGTGTTCTTGGTTTTGACTTCAACTTAAAGTTGGGTAGTAACATTTATACTCGTACCCAGGGCCTAAGAGTACATCAAGACCCCTTAACATACATTTGAACATAACTGTGTTTTCTAATCTCAAATATGCATCAAATATTGAAGCAAAAGGCCGCGGCCCCGGCGTTATATGCGTTAAACAGGCTCTACTCGTTCCAAAAAGTTAAATATAAATGCTCTTTATGTACATAATTCCAAATCGTACTGAAAGGAAACGTAGTATGCGTGTGCAAAAAGGTTATGGAGGAATGGAAACATAGCGTTAGAAACAACGATAATAATGGCTTTTATGATTCATTCAACAAACTTGAGTGAAAAATCTACATATTGAGGGTTTCAACTGTGGTGCAAAGAAGATAAAAACAAACGCTGGTGTTAAAGTTTAATGTGGTGTATAGTTACCCCTTGTTATTACGCAAGGGCCGCAGCGATTTTTCACACTCTTGACGTGAATATGAATGTGGTGTATGCTCAAAGAATTCCATAGCGCACGGAAACCAGCTTTCAGTTCAGCAGCGATGCTTCCTGGCTGTGAAAGGGCTGTTAGTTGTCTTTCGAGCATAGTCCACAGATGTTCAATGGGATTAAGATAAGGAGATTTCTTTGCCCGCAGAATTCGCTGGATATCTTCACTTTGAAGGAAGACATTGATAACTGGTGCATCATCATCCAAGAGCAGAAATTAATGACCACTTGCACCTCCAGACAGACGAACAGTAGTCTCAAAGACTTCGTTTGTATACTTCTGAGCAGTAACGGACCCGTTCTCAAGTATGTGAATGTCTGTGCGACCGTCCAACATGACGCCTACCCATATCAGGGCTCTTCTTGAAAGAAAGTGAAGTCTTTCCTTGATGGTTTGTAAGTTAAAATTTGTTCCACGTTCTCTTTAATATAAAGAGATATGTGATACGACGAAAACGATGATACGACGAGAATCATTTTGCATACTGAATTCTTACCTCATTACTTTATGTGCATCACGATTCCCGACTCTATTGCTGATGTTACAAACGTCATTTTAAACGCGCGCGTTTATCAGTACGTGTGGGGGATGTAAACTGTCGGTCATCTGGAGTAGAGATCAACGTGCCTGAAGTTCCTGTAAGCAGTTTATTCTTGAAGTTTTAAATCCTGCCTTAGCTGCCAGCGCTGAAGAGAATTAATTAGCGGAAAGGTTCTTCTGGCGTCACGCAGTTATTGCAAAATTTCGGTCTTGCCGAGAGGTTGTTATTCTTGGCCGACCTCGTACTTGTAGTCGGCTCATATCTCCAGTACTCTGAAAACTTTGCCACAGTCGGCATTCATTTAAATGAAACCTTTGCCGCACGATTCTCACTAGTGCGATTTTTTTTTAAAAATTATGATTTTTAACTTTGATTTTCGCTCATCCTACGAAACATGTTTAACGTTTGGACACGAGTGTATGTAAAGATACGAGTGGAGATAAATCGAATTGAATTAAAATTTAGGAATTTTGAGGGCCTTGAGAAGTAAAAATAACACTGAAAGTTTTTTCAGTACTTCAGATAAAGAAGAACTTAGTTCGATTAAGTTGATTTCCCAATTACAAAAATGCATTTTACATTGCGTTTGAATTTTTAATTCGTTAGCTGACCTAAATCAATTATTATATTTTTGGGATAAATGAAGAATTCTAGTTGTGGGCATTTCAGGTTTTTAAAACAATAAGGAATCACGGTTTGTTGGATATTTGGAGATGTTGGAGACACACCACATGAAGCTATATCCAAATTTCTGCAGAAGTGCTTCATAAGCAACTTGGCTATTGTTACAAAGGGGCTCTTTGCCCACGCCAGTACTTGAACCTAGACTATGTTTTGTTTCCGTTTCATAATTACTTTATTGCACATGCAATGCAATGCAGATTCTTTCCATAAAACTCGCACATATTGCAAAGATTGACCCTGGTATCAGTATGATTTCAACACAGGTTAAATGCTGCTCTGAAGGTAAGTACTCTGACTGTTAAGGGATGCTAGCTGTACATGGATCCTCTGGGATATCTATATTTATATGCTGCGAAAGAATCCTCACAATATATATAGTTGTGATTCTTTGCGAATGCGTAACGTACCTCATAAAAAAAAACTTGTCCTTTTGTCGACGTCGGGATTCGAACCTACATATCTGCCATTTCCAGAGAGACCGAACTTGTGAAACTTGTGGGCCAAAGACCGAATCGTTAACTCCACCACACGAGGTCCATCGGTATCCTAACCTCTTCCTCAATGTGGGAGAAGTTGTGAGATTCTACCCCGAAAAAGACTTGGAAAATAAGCTGCCTAGATACCTGTAGGAGTAACTGAAATGGAAAAGTAGTCTCTCCGGAGATCAAAGATCCGTAGAATCCAATCCCGGCGTTGAAAAAAGGGCAGATTTCTTTATAACGGCGCCCGAACAGATACTCATGCTAGTGGCCAACGAATCAACTATTAATTCCACCATTCGAGGTCATGTCGGTGTCCTGACCTCTCACCCAACGTGGGGGAAGATGTAAGGTTCTCCTCAAAAAGACTTCGAAAATAAGAATTCCAGATAACCGTAACTTAATCGTTAATGCGATCTCTCAGCAGCTGACAAAGATCCGTAGGCTCGAATCCCGACGTCGACAAAAGGAAGTTTTTCTTTACAACCTACAGACCGTCGTGAGACAGGTTAGTTTTACCCTACTGATGCTTCGCAGAGTAGTGTTCTCAGACATATCGTTTCTGAACCGCTGCCATCTGGATGGGCACGAACTCTCTGGCATTTGGGCTTAGGGTTACGGCTTGGGTTTTCCGGATACTCGTGCAGTCATGGCAGGGCGTAGTATCGGATAGGTCGGTGGCGGTGTATCCCCATATGCCTGCCCGTATTAGGTCCGGCGGGGCTCTGCACCACTAAGCCACTTAACCGAGGCTCTGAACCTGGTCGAGAGGGGGGGGGTGGCGGGTTCAACCCACCCAGTGGGTGTCCGACGACTGTCTCCGCCTCAATATGACGACGGATATTAATATCAGTACTAGCTCTGTTGGCTGTTCTGCTCCGGCGTTCAGCCAGCTTGGGTGAACCTGGTACCGAATTCTGCGGTTGAAGCTCAGGCTCCTCTATTTCTGAGTGCGCAAGGGCCGGGCCGCTAGTACCCTCATCAAGAAGGCGTGGATGCGGTGACTGACCTTAGCAGGTCTCGTCTAATATAAAGGCACTTACAACCTACAATTCCTTAGCACCAAGTAACTGGGTGTCTGATTGATCTTTGTAGCTATTCTGACTTCAAGATTTTGCTTAGTTGTATAAGAAGAAAAGCGACGAGCAAGGCCCAATGATTTCAATTGTAGTAACTAAGGTTTGAGAGGCGATGTTAATTTGCTTCACAGCAAAATCAATAAATTGATAATAATTGAATTAATAAGCATAGAAGAATCACAATATTAATGCACAATTGATTTTAATACTCGTGACCATTTTCAACGGGGTGAATTCGTTTCCTTCAAAGCGAGAGCCGTCAAATGGTAGTCAAGGCCAGAGCATTGTGCTTTTTGTTTGTTCCGTAGTGGGGATAGGGTTAGATAAAACTAGTTTAAATCTTATCCAGACGAAGTTTAGCATGAGTCGTTTGAAAGGCGGATAGGGGGATGTGCAATTGCAAATAACCTGGTCTTTCCTTGAAATTTTAAATAAAGGGTCAATATCCTCCTAAAAACCTTTGCGTGACATTAAGTGGTATTTTAATCGAACACCACGCCGCGTATGAATTGAATTTATCTAATTCCTTCAGTTACACATGTCTAGGTTTTCTGACACAAATAAAAAATTTAAGGGACATGCTTACCGCTTTGCTTTTGACTTAGTTCTTTGTAGAAGTCGGTTTTTCATGGCTAAAAATGCTGGACTTAAAAGGTTATTTGTGGTTTGAAACTCAGATAACACTGTAGATGAACAAAACAGTTTGCAGTACCGTTAAACTAGGACAAACGATAAAGTAAAACTGTCGTTGCAAAGACTTTATTTTAGACGTTAGAAAGTAGTTCTAGCCAGAAAATTTCAGAGATGTTGATTAAGTAGTTTAAAACGTGAAATTGTGTTTTCCTCCATGCTACTGCATTTTCATTCTCATTATGTTTATCAATTTATGTTGATGTTCAGCTAAAAGAAGCACCTTTCATTCATTGCGTATTTTTTTAATTTTAATCCGTAAAGGTCTGAAGTGCTGGGTATAGCATTTCTCTTAAGAACTTCCCGCAGGGAAAACTATTAAATATTGTAAAGAAAAGTTTTCGACGCCGGAATTCGAACCCTCGGCGTCGACAACTTTTCTTTACAAATTGGTGCACGAACTTAGCGATTCACACTAGTGGCCAAGGATCCAACCGTTAGGTCCACCGCTCGAGGTCAGGTTGTTGCCCTGACCTCTCTTTCAAGTGGGGGATGATGTCATGCCCACCACATATGACTTCAATATAAGTTACCCAGTAAACCTGTCGGCGTAGCTTAAATGATAAAACGGTTCCTCGTGAGCTGAGCGTTCCGGATTCGAATCCCAGCATCGAAAACGTTTCTTTACATTTTCCCCTCTTTTTTGTGGTAATGTAGCAGAAGATTGTCGTTCTGTATATAGCTATTGTTTTATTGCTTTTGTGTAAAAGTATTTTTGCAAATAAATTATTAATTGTACATCAAACGAACCTTAGGGAAAACTGCTATTCTTTCATTTCCAACGAAAGAATAGCAATTTACTGCCTAACTCTTAAGTGTTTCATCATCACTCGACATTTTCAAAATGTTAAAGGGCAGACACGAAGAGAGACAGAGAGAGAGAGAGGAATTTTTATGCCAATTTTCTCGTTTTTTCTTCCTCCTTGTCCTCCTTAGAAAACACTGTTTGTGCGACGTATGGAAACGCCGCAAGGAGGCGCGCTTTTGTGCCGTGAAAATTTGATAACGCGCTAAAGTGCTAGTTTTTGGAAAAGTTTTGTAGATAATGCAGCCGCTCTAAAAGGAATTCCTCCAGAATTTGGGACTTTCCGTGATGCCGCTGAGGGATTTCACTAATAACAGGCATTTGTGGATGTTGGAACAGGAACTGGAGTTATACACTTTTCAATGGATGCTGTGTTCGCTCTTTACACAGATACGAGTCTCTGTAGTATATTTCAATGGTCTCGTGACACATACAGATAATAAAGCAACTCGCCATTTTTCGGCATAATTTCAATAGCGGAGCTCGCATTCTGGATACGAGAGAGCCGAGGTTCGACTCCCAGTGTCGGCAGCGTCAACCTTTTATAATGCCACAAGTGATTAATTCGGATAATGGTTAAATTCAAATTACAATCGTGTTATAATTCGTATCAAATTTACCAAAAAAGTTGGTCTTTTTTCGCGTAAGTTATGTATAAACAGCGAATGAATCATACTGTCAATAAAAATACTAGTCTTATTTTACTGTAATAATGCACTGAAGTTTAAGTAAATATGCGAAACAATAGAGAGATAAAAAAGGTGTCCTGAACATAAAGCGGAGAAAAGGTAATGCCAGGAACAGTTTACCAAACGTGGTGGGGGTCAGCGGTGTACAAGTTGGTAGTTATGTGAAGTGGACTTATGCATCGACGAACAAGTAAAGCTGCAAAAAAAGGATGATAGCATTTACACACAATCCTTCATGAGTTTACACAACCTCCATTTTGAAGAAAAAATAAGTTACAACGTGATATAAGGCACAGTTAAATTTAACTGTGCCTTATATTACGTTGTAACTTATTTTTTCTTCATGTCAGTGCACAGTGTGGTCGTCCTTTTTCTCAACCTCCATTTTGTTATATAAATTTGATATAGCTCCTATATGAATTTGATTGAGCCGCAGTTACTCTGTACAGCTCAAATATTCGATGCTTAAGAATCTGTTCTGGACAGGGACGCAGAAGCCACATCAATGTAGATCAATGTCTTTGGTGAATGAAAATAATTCACGCAAGAAATCAAGTTATTCATCTGTAGGTCGTTTGAATAAAACACAACTTTAGTGGTTATAGTCCAGGATGTGAGTTGACCAGGGCATTGGTGGACAAAACGTAAGGACGTATGCTGTTTTCAACGATTACTGTTAGAAACTGAACCTCATCAGCCCGTTGAAAGCTACAAGAATTCCTGATGTAATCTGTGTTGCGAAACTTGTGCAATTTTCTTACTCACGCACGCTACGGTCACGGGACAGCAGAGATAAGAGATTACAGGCAATTGGTGGGGTCACTCAGTTTTCAAGGGATGGGAACTTTGGAGGAGAAAAGTGACATCATTGGAATTTTGGACATGTCTCCCAAGCATCATTTAGATGCTTTAACTCGTGGAAGGATAATCGGAAACCTGTAAGAAAGGCGGTATATCACAGAGGTTTCTCGTGAATTAGACCTGCACACGATATCGTTTCTAGGCTATGGGCAGAATTTAAATTAGTGGAATGCGCAGTAGGCGGAATTCGGACGACGCCCCGAAAAGATTAGTATGATGTTCGATCGGCGAAAAGGAACCAAAGCAGCACAGCTGGTGACCCGACACGTGAGTTACCTTTCAGACACAGGAACTCCGATATCCCACAAAACTGTTGCAAGACGTTTGTGAAAGAAAGAACTATACGCCCAAAGCCCTGTGTGTCCCACTCTCAAGAGGTAACCGTAGCGCTTGACTGATGACGAATGGGCTACCATGCTCTACTGAGATGTGAGTAGATTCAGACTGTTGTTTGATTTCGGACGGCATCTGATATGGCGCGAGATTGGCAGTGCTTATCGTCCCGAAAATATTGAGGAAAGGCATCTGTATGCGACTTGCAGCATTATGGTGTATGCAAACATCATGATTAATGGCCGTGCAGACCTGTATGTACTTACCGAGGAACTATGTCCAGCCAACGGTACAATGATGACTTTCTTCTCCCATATGTGCGCGTTTTCTCAGGTGCTCTTGGTGAGACGTTTCGTTTTATGGATGATAACGCACCTCGTCATCGCACATTTGCTGCAGATTGTGTCTTGACAGCGGGGATATTCATCGCATATCTGACCAGCACGTTCACCGGACTTGAATCTAACTAAAAATGTATGGGATGCTCTGGAAAGATGTAATGCTGGTCGACAATATCCACCGAGAAACAAAAAGACCCTTTCACGTGCAGTTGAAGAGGCGTGGGAGAACATTCCCCAACAGCTCCTGGATCATGTTGTTCTGAGTACGCCACTTCGTGTACAAAGTTGCTTCGTACCTTCACGATGGCCATACCCCTTATTGACATGACGCTCAGGCTTGCTTGTAGTCCGTACTGTGCATTCTTTGTACAACCATGTTGTCGGTCCTTTTACGAAAACACCTTCTTTTCACATCTTGGGTACTTCCTCTTTCAATATAATTATTATATTAAAGCACGTTGAACATGCTGTCATGTCAATACTAGTGTTTGCTTTTTGATCTACAACCTCACGTACTGTTTCATTTACATGGCCATTTCTTCTTCGTCCTTAACTTTTGTCCATGGGTGTTTATATATATACTGTAGAAGAAATAGGCCGTTCACGGTAACGGACGGTTCAGCGTACCAGGAATTCAACAGCTTTTTTCCCTTTTTCAAACTCAGGACTGAAAGATTTCCGAATAGCTTTTAAAAACCTGATATGGTTAAAATTTTGCTTTTATTTCAAGATTTTAGTTATCAAGTATTTATTAAGTATTATGAAATTAGGTATATAGTATAGGTTTGGTTATAACTATAGTTTAAGTTCAGTATTATTGTATCTCTATTTAGAGATTCAAATTTCGGGTTCAATTAAAATGCCATTAATAAGTGCTAAATACTCATTGTTTTTAAAAAAACACTTTCTATTATTTGATCCTTACACACACACAATCTTTATACGATTGTAAAGTTCTCTTTACGATCCTTCCGCCAATATATGAAGCACTAAAATTTGTCTAATAGTGTCCCTATTTAGACACCCACTCTTCTACATGCCGCTCTGTCAGTTAGAAAATTATGAAATTTCTCATCTGTACTCAAAAAGGATCATTAAAAAATGCACTAGTTATTAAGAGAAAGGAAAGAAAGGATTGTTTAAACGACATGGTACTGGAACTGTGTAATTGAACATAAAAAGTCTTTGGACTGACAGGTCTCTGACTCAAAGAATGTGACTAAGAAGAATTCGAAAATCTGTCTCCAAATGGATGAGATTCAGCTCCTAACAATGATTATTCTATGTTAAAATCAACTAATTTAAACGAAATGCGCGAATCATATCATCAGAGCAAAAGGAGTGAAATTGTGACCGTTTTACGTCTTTTGCCGTGATGACAACGGATCCATTCCATTGAAACTTGTCAGCAAATACTCTATCATGTTAGCAAATATCTAAATTGTGTATCTCTCTCTGTGTTATCAAATTTTTACCGCTATCCCTGTTACACAATATTTATGTCGCTTGATAGCTTCATTAAGTCTTTTGTGGAGTAAATCCACAAACGCCCTTTGCATTTCCTCATATAATTCCGCCTAATAACCTAATGTTATTAGATGCGTAATATGTTAAGCATCACCCTTAATGGAGGATTGGATTCGGTTTATGATTTCGATTATAGCCCCTTGTTATTAGAACTTTTCACATTACATCTGCGCAGAAATCGGTTGTTCTACGTGTAATGAAAAAGGACTCCCTTAGGCAACTCCGTTTTTATCTCGACACTTCATAATACTGGTTTAATTGAGCACTTTCACAATCATTCTGAAGTACTAATAACTTGTGATTTTCTTATTGTTTACAGATACGTTTGTTTTCTGTGTGTTACTGATTTTATCGATTTCTAAGGAAGAAAACAAAAGATTAAGGATACACATGCCTGTAAATGCCCTCATGCTTTCATCTTGCTCACATAAAAATTTCATTATTTTTATAAATTCCACAGCCCATATCTCTCGCTTAGATACCTGATCTACCCCTGTAAATTATTGTAAATTACCATATGCATGTATTCCCCAAACTACACGATAAATATACACTGGTTTCCATAAATTAAGCAACAAAGTGAAAAATCATGATTAGAGTAAAAGTATACAACCGAATTGAATGAAATTCGGTGGGCAGCTTTACGACACTATGAGGAATGAATACAGCTGAACAGAAGAGGTAAATACATGTAGATTTAGTATGTACTATGTGTCGTAAAAAAAAGTGAAAACTCGAGGTAAGGAGATGAAGTAGAAACAGTGCTTCAGTATGGCGTCTGGTCTCCATGTGCATCGATGTTCCATGCTGGTTATGATGTCTACATGTTCCATGGGCAGAAAATCCCGTTGCTCTTATAAAGCAGTACGGGGAGGGGATGCAGGTTTCTCGGAGCAGAATGGAACCTGAAAACACGTCTCTAAAGAGCCCCTAGACATGCTCTTCGGTTTTACCATAGACTACGACTTACTGGCAGAAATAGATATTTCAGTCAACAATTAAACTCACACAGAGCAAATGTGTCGCTTTAATATCATTATGTGCAATAACAAAATCGTGAGCACTCGCTAAGCTGAAAATCGTCCCCCTATGGTAAACATTCGAGATGGACCGCATGCAAACATATATGAGGTTTTGGCGCCAACAACAAAAATAAATCGGTCAACAGTTACATCATTCGGCTCGCAAGTTTAGAGATGTGATTTGAAATCCAAATGTTTGCAAATTCAACTTGTATGAAGGAGGAAACCCTTTAAGAGATTTCGAAATCTCAACGTGTGTATATTTACAAAGGATGTATTACTTTTTGCAGCGGAATATAACTTCACTGTTATTTTCAACTCTCTGCTATCGGCATAAGGCCTTACCAAATCCAACTGCTTTGTGATAAATAACAAAGTTCTGTGTGAGAACGAAAAACATGAACAGCGGCTGGGACTCGAACCCGCGTCCTCGAATTTTAACGTAACTCGCGCGCTTACCTTCTGCGTGTTCTTCTTTGACGGTCTGGGAACCGAACAGCGTTGCGCAGAAGGTAAGCGCGCGAGTTACGTTAAAACTCGAGGACGCGGGTTCGAGTCCCAGCCGCTGTTCATGTTTTTCGTTCTCACACAGAACTTTGTTATTTATCACAAAGCAGTTGGCTTTGGAAAGGCCTAGTGCCGATAGCGGCGAGTTGAAAATGACAGTGAAGTGCGTATATTTCTCGTGACTGCGTAAGTAATTTTGCCCAAACTTCCACCCCTCCAGATAGCACGCATAAATATACCGTATTCAAACATTTCACAATTATCTACCCGTGCTATACTACTTGTCGAGTCTCAAATGTTTAGCCTAGAGAATGATTTTCAAACTAAATTATGTAGCGAGTGCTCACCAATTTGTGGAAACTTTACTGGCACTGGATTCCTACCGAGAAGGACTAGGCAAAGGCGTCGAAGAGCCACGAGGGCAAATGGAGATCCTTATTCAGCCTTTTTAGGGCGGCGCCAGAGGTCTGAGACAGCTTCACAGCTGTATCGTGAGCAGCATGCCGCAATTGTAAGCCAAGTTTCAGGGGTTACTATTTTCCGAAGGCTTCATGGGGAGGGCCTTTTACCAGACGATCCGCTCTTTGCGTTCTCGCTCTTTCCAGCAACCAAGAACGCGCGTTTAACATGGTGCAGATAACATTTGCCTTAGACTAGAAGTCAGTGGGCTATACTGTGAAAAGCCGGGCTGTGCCGGACTAGCTAAAGTCGCATGAGACTCGGATTGATTCAGGGTCGTAACCCGACCTCCAAGACGTTCGGTTAAAAAACTTTTACCAATGGCTAGTTTGTCCATTCTTTTTGCACTCATGATTGACGTAAAGTCAA
>JJRW01S0003980.1:8760-19416 GCA_001188405.1 Loxosceles reclusa | reverse complement strand
TAATTTTTTTGTGCAATTATTCTCAACCTCCAAAATATGTAATACTGATTTTTGGAAAACTTTTGTTTATATCCTATTATGTTCAAATAGAGCACTATTTAGTTTAGCTGCCCCATAAAACTTTTATTCCGGTTGATACAAAATAAGTTCTTATTATTGCCCTTTACTTAGTGTATTTTGCTTTAGTAATCTAGTAGTTAAGTCCATTAATCCATAAAAAGTCATTGGTTAATTACATAATTAATTTCTGGAATTGATAACGAAAGATGAACTACAAGCGAAAATGTAAAGTTAAGAGTTTAAGAAGCTCTAACGATTACTTTTCTGACGCTCCACAAGCTTCAAACTTTAAATTTCATGTACGTTCTGAAATCTCATGACCATGCCATGGTTTACAGAATGGTAAACCATGGCAAGTCTTATGAATTCCGCTGCTGGCAGGATCGTTGAAAATTTCAAAAACATTTAATGTTTTTATAGCTTACGAAACATTCCTGCTAAGCAGAGGTTGGTCGCTAGTCGTTATCACGATGACGTCTCGTCGTTTTGACCGTCAACTACGGGATTCATCAGGCGAATGATCTGGGAAGTGTGGAACTGCTGTATATAAATAGTGATTATGGAGAAACCTAGGAAAAACCGAAGTGAGTGTTCACAGAATTTCCTGTAAGAAAGCCCATACAGAATGCCAATTGTTGTCTAGTGAACTCGAGTGAGGTGACAATACGAACTCGTGATAACATTGAATCTGTTCAGTGTTTTTTTCCCACTTTGCAATATTTCCGAAATTTCAGAAACCATCGACTGCTTCTGCTAGTGATGTTTTTGCGGATGACCGTGCCTTGAGATTACTGCATCTTCTGCGAGTTGGGACTTGAAGTCTTTCTGTTGTGTTCTTTAAGACGTACCGAGACCTATCTTTTAGTCTCCCAGTTGGACACCTTGTCGCATTCTTTGAAAGGAATCCGGTAGACGACTCCTAATGATTTTCCGGGAGAAATAGACTCTTTCATGTGCATCACCACGTCGCGAAGCCTGGAGCAAGGTTTGTGAAAGGTCTTAATGCCGTCCCGCCGAAATATTCGCGATATCGTCTCCGAAACGCGCTCAACATATGGCAGGACGACTTCAGCTTTCACTTGCATTTCCACGTCCCCGACACCCAGCGGAGCCAGAAGTGGAGAAGTTCCTAGCGATAAATCGTTTAGAGTAGTTATTTGGTGTCAGGGCCCTGTTGACATATTGGACCACTTATTTCGCAAGCTCATCTTCACTGCACTAGTTTGCAGTACGGTGATGTAAGGTTCTTACGACAGACACTTTGCGGCAGGTCAGATGGTGTGATCTGAAATCTAAATATATTTCAGTATGGATTGGCTTGTCGTATGCAGATGTCGTCAGACATCCGTCGCTGCCTCGTCTGAGAAGGACATTCAACAATGGTTAGCTCTCGTTGTCTGCTAAGGATATCTGTTGACCCTAGTGAATCTCTTTTTTTAGAATTTACGAAACATTGTAAGTCCACCCACAAAAGACTTCAAAATAAGCACAGAAATCCTCTGTCGGCGTAGCTTAACCGGTAAAAGCGGTTCCTCCTGAGTTGAACGTTCCGGGTTCGATTCCCGGCGTCGACATGAAGTAAAGATTTTCTTTACAACATTCATTTACAATTCCAATTAATTAGCCAAATTTGTGACTTTCAAATGTGTGCTTTGAGGTTATATATATGACTTAACTACACTAACAGGACAGAATATTAAGCACACCTCGCGCAAAACACATAAGTGATGAAGACCACAGATAGAGCTGCTGACCTTTTGTTATGCGTCTGAATAGCGCATATGTCTGGGGGATAGCTGGCAAAGAGAAAGAATGGACAAAAGTAGAGATATACGCGAGTGTCTGATAGAGGAACGGGGAAGGCGAGATGTTCAATTTCCGCCACGGCAACACGTTTAGTGTTTCCGTGACAAACGGTCGCTACTGTGTATCAAAACTACTGAATGAGAAGGACTAAACTAAATGCCTCACAGCGTTACGACCAACCGTGACATTACTCTGTAGCAAATAACTAGGGTGCATTTACCACCGTGTCTACAAGGGCCATTCTTTGAAGTATGACAGATTTGAGACTTAACAACCGACAACCGGTTGGTTTCCCTGTGATAGCAGGCCGGCACCGCGAAGCCGCAGTTGTTTGGGCCTTTGCAAACGCCATTAGCATTTGCAAAGGCCCACAGAAGGTGAACTGTGGAGTACTGCAAAACCATCCATATGGTTTGATAAGTCGAGTTCCACGCCTCATCGTGCCGATGACAGGCATCGGATGTGGCTTAAACAACATGAAGCCATGCATCTAACCATCCAACATCGCAAGGCGAAGTAATGCGGCGTGGTGGAGGCGGTATCTTTGGTTGGGGTGCCTTCACTTGGGCAGAACTGGGTCACCTGTACCTCTTAAGACGACCGTCGTCGGTACCACCTATATTTAACTCCTCGCAGATCATCTGGATCCTTCTGTAGTGTTTGCCTTTCGAAAATGCCCTTCACCTGCAGTGCAATGAGACACCCAAACATGCCAGCAAACGACGGAATGGCTGGAGGAGTACAATCCGAACCTCACCACAATCTCATATTCCCTCGCTCACTAGACATCAATCCCTTTGAGAAGTTATAGAATCCCGCTTGCAGAGGGGATATTAATGACGTCATCCACCAGTCTTGTCGCATTTTTGGCTAGCACTATACCATTCACACTGTGCTTTGGCACCTCATTGAGTCCTTTATCTCACCGTTGCGAGACTGTGATTTGAAGACTTGTTTCGAGAGTGTGATTTGAAGGTTGTGCTACCGGATATTAGGCAAGTGTACATAACATTCTGTCCTGTCTATATCCATATTTAAAGTTGTACAATTTCAAATTTGAAAGCTGTGTAATGTCCATCCACAAAAGACTTCAAAGTAAGCATAGAATTAGAGTCTCGGCGTAGCTTAATTGATTAAAGCGGCCTCTCTGGAGCTCTGGGGGTGGCAGATCCGTAGGTTCGAATCCCGGCGTCGACAAAAAGTAAAAGTCATTCTTTACAGCTGTTAAAAAGTTCTGCTTGCAAAAATAAAAACTGGCCATTAAACCTGCATTAGAAGCAGATTTTTGTTCAATCTCAGTCAGAAATTGACTAATTTCATACTCAAATTTAAACGGATTTGATGCGACTGATTTTAAAATTCTCGTAATGAATCTGGCTTTTTTTAAAGTTATTTCGAAAATCGTCTTGCCTCAGGGCTTTAAAATCTATGTCTTTCTAAGAGGTTATTTTGACGACTAGGGATTTAACTATCTGTCACATAGTACTTTATTTAGAATCAAGAAAATGTGTATTCAAATTGTGAAGTCAGAGAATGAACACAAACGTAAAACACAATTTTCTGCATTTACGTCTTTTTACCTCTATTATTCCCATGCTGTTGTCGTTTCATTATTATTCAATTCCATTACTATCATCTTCGTCTGACATTGAGACCAAAATAACGGATATAATGCCACATCTATGGAATTGCGCGCAATATAACGTAGATAAAAATAAAAAAATAAAAAAAACGAACTATCAGCGCACCTTAGGGTATTTGAATTCAATAGACGAAATTACAAGCAGCTTATAAAGTGCAAATCAGTAAGTGAATAATGCACTTAGTTTTTAAAGCTTAATTAGCGAAACCCAATATCGTAATTACGCTAATTTCTTATTTCCCTTGCACTTCAAACGACGGTTACCAGTTTGAAAACTTACATATTTAAACAAAAGAAGAATCATTATTTGGAAGATGAAAGGAGAAGTGACTTTTAATATTGTAGATATTTCATTTTATCATTTTAGTATATTTCTTTTCTTATTTCAAACATCGTCGCCTTGTCTGAAGCAAACACAATTTCAGGAAATCACCACACACGCATATATCAGTATATAGATATGACCATGTGTAACAGAAAAGTAATTATAAAAATCATGAATCTTACATAACGGGGTACTTAATTTTCTCACTATTTACCAGCGTCTGCCTTTCATCAAAGGGAAAATAGATAAACTACTTCAACATTCTAGGGTTAGCAATTGTTAATTGCGAGAATAAGGAAAAGCAAAGCACGGGAATATTTCAGATGATTCATTATATCTTTTCTCGGCCGTCTGCTGTTATTTTCAAGTCGTAAACAATCCTCGTAGTTGAATATTTTGAATCTGAAACATTTTTCGTGTAATTTGTCGCCATTAAAGCAATCGGCAGTTAATTTTCAATGAGGAATCTCGTTGCTCCTGGAATTGTGCCAGTCAAAAAGATATTTATACTCTACTTTTCGCGTGTTGTCTTCCACTGCCTTTGGTAATTTGCTTTTTTATCACTTTTCCTTTGTGGTTAGCGATTGCCGTTGGTACAAATAGTGAAATGCACTGCGGGACATTAAAATTGCTACAACATGTAGGCGGCAGGCAACCAACGCGAAATTTGCATGAAAGGGACAGCATGTTGGGATATGAAAGTGATTAGCATGTCAACGTATGCTCTCAAAGAAGGTAGGACTAACGCTACCCACCAGTCTGTATAGAAGGGAATAAATAATGTGAAGCTCCATACCAGGTATGTACCACTTGATAAGTCGAGTTCCATTCTCCATCGTGCTGATGGCAGGCATTGGATATAGCTTAAACCACATGAAGCCATGCATCCAACATCCTAAGGCGAATAACGCGAAGTGGTGGAGGCGGTATCTTTGTTTGGGGTGCATTCACTTGGGCAGAAAAAACTGGGTCACCTGTACCTCTTAAGACAACCGTCGCCGGTGCCACCTATATTTAACTCCTCGCAGATCATCTGGATCCTTCTGTAGTGTTTGTCTTTCGAAAATGCCATCCTCCTGCAGTGCAATGAGACACCCATACATGCCAGCAGACGACGGAATGGCTGGAGGAGTACAATACGAACCTCACCACAATCTCATATTCCGTCGCTCACTAGGCATCAATCCCTTTGAGAATTTATGGAATCCCGCTTGCAGAGGGGATATTAAAGACGTCAGCCGCCAGTCTTGTCACATTTTTGGCTAGCACTATACCAGGTTCTTACACGGAAAGTGCATTCGCACGTTTGTTCCTTGTGCAAAGATCTGGCCTACAGCGTTTGCGGCTTGTAGTTCCGCTATACTGCTGCTTACGTTCATGGAGATCACATGAGCATCAAGAGAATATGGAATCTACAAGTCCAGAAGGGCCATACAGAACGCCTTACGGGATCTCACGGGCCCCGGTCACTAACGCCAGAGAAGACATACATGTCCGCCCGGCCCTACGGAATCATACAGCCATGTCACGTACCCCGAGTCAGAACCTTGAATCGTTTGCGGGACGACAAGTGTTAGCACGGACAGTATAACGACGTCTTCATCACAGCGAGCACTACAGCAACATCTCTTGAAGCTGCAACAAAAACAGACGCGACTACAGTAGTGCGTTCAATGACGAACATGGACGTAGGAGTGCATCAAATATCGTCCTTTCAAACGAGTCCAGGTTTTGCGTACGGAATCATGATGGCCGTATGCGTGTGTGGAGGCATCGAGGGCAATAACCATTGTCAGTCTGCATTCGCCATCGTCATAAGGGCCCAGCATCTAAACTGATGGCATGAGGATGCTGTTGGGTACACATCCCGGTCATCCCTTTCGTATAGCCGGTAATCTGAACAGCCGCTGTTACATTTCTGGTGTGTCAAGCCCCGTGGATGTGCCCTATTCTGGAGACCTCCGTCACGCTACTTTTCAACAGAATAATGCTCGACTCCATATTGCCCATGCTATCCTAAACTTTCTCCCTCGGTAAAGAAGGTATTCGACTGTTTTCCTGCCTACCACGTTCTTCCAGATCTCGCATCAATTGAGAACGTCTGGTCAATGGTTGCCGAGAAACTGGAACGCCACCACTTGCCAGCCAATGCGATTGATGAACTCTAGCACAGAACTGAAGCCACATCGAATGCTGTACTCAGACCTTTTATCCGCCTGTTTGAACTCGATACCGAGCCGGATTAGAGCTGTTATTGCTTTACGAAGCGGCTGTTCTGGGTACTGGTTTCTGCATGCCCTTCACCTCAAAATAACCCTTAAATTGTAAAGAAAATTGTTACTGTTTGTCGACGCCGGGGATCGAACCCGGAACGTTCTTCTCCGGAGAGCCGCTTTAACCGGTTAAGCTACGTCGACTCTTGTCTGTCGAAGCTTATTTTTAAGTCTTTTGTGGGTGGGCATTACAAAATTTAATCATGTCTTTCTTCCATCATACTATATGTGTACAATAAATAGGATTCTGCTATTTGCATTTCTCCCTGGTGTGGTCTTTTTAAAGGACCAGCAATGTAGTTTCTCCCATCATGAATGAAACGAGCATAGCGAAGGATGTCAACAAGTTCCACTTGCGATTGCTGCCAAATCGCAAATACGGGAACAAAAAATTCCAGTGCGGTTGGAGGTTGTTCTGCAATCAAAATGCACAAATTGTAATATCCACCCACAAAAGACTTCAAAGTAAGCACAGAATTACAGCGTCGGCGCGGATCAATCGGTTAAAGCGGCCTCTCTGGAGCTCTGCGGATGGCAGATCCGTCGGTTCAAATCCCGGAGTCGACAAAAACTAAAGTTTTCCTTTACCAAATGCAATATGCTTTGTTTGCAATACCGGGTAACAAGATTTTATATAACACTATTACTCATACGCATACGGTATATAAGTACCTATATTACATATATATTCAGGGTGCTTCAATACAGCGTTTACAAACTTCTGGTGGGCTAGATTGCTGAAAGACGAATCGGAATCCCATAGCAATGTAGGATCGGTAATAGCATTTTCACGCGATAAATGGCGATGTTCTACACTGAAGATGACGTCGTTCCATAAGTAGATGTCATCATACATCCTCGGGACCACTTTGTGGGCCCATACATCATACTTGTTCATCTGGACGAGCGGAATTACCAGATCTTTCTGTGGAAGAAATCTTGCCAAAACTTTTGGATGAACAACAGATCGAGCAACCACTGAGCCACAATGTGTGGTTCCAATACGATGGGTGCAGCCCCCAATTTCAGCTATGAGGTTCGTCGACACTTAAATATGATATTTGGACAAAAGTAGGTTGGAAGTGTTGATCCTATTCAATAGCCTGCGCGATCACCCAATCGCCTAGATTTATTTTTCTGGAGTCACCTGAAGTCTCTGGGGGTGCGACACCCCCGTAGACAGTGCAAAAGATCTTGTCGGATGCATCCCCGTGGCTGCCGCGGCCACCCGAGACACACTCTGAACATTCCAGAATATTCCTAATCCCATGCGTCGACGATGTCAAACATGTATCACAGCTCGTGAGTGAGTTTGCGTAACTTCAAACACCTTCTGTGAATATACAAGGATTCAGCACCTTTGTTGCACAAAAACAAAATTTACTAAGTTGACCATTTTTCGTCAGGTCTGATCTTTCATAGTTTCGAAAAAGTCAGGTCCAGACCTGACTGTGCCGAATGTGAATTGTCGTTTCCAGAATTTTAGACAGTAGAGGAAGAACGGCTATGAGAAGGTAATTATAGATCTCATCTCTAGCATCTTTTTTGAACACCTAAACTACTTTTGAGATTTTTAGTTTGTCTGGGAAAATATCGGTTATAAATGACATATTAATGACATATGCTAAGGGTTTTGCGATGAACAAGACAATGTGTCCAAGAAACGCTGCTGACAGTCCAACGTGATTTTCTGCAGTGGAAAATTTTACAGAAGTGAAAAGAGGAATTATTTCAAGCTCAGTAATATAGATGATAGAAACATTGAACAGATGGTGTTAGTAAGAGGAAAATTATTATTTGAGACACATTTTCAGGTTTGTGTTTTTTCAGGAGATTGTTAGGGCTGATAACTAAGTGAAATTGGAGTTCCGAACTTTACATCATATTCCTCTACGAGAGTTGAAACGAACCTTGGCACTTTTTAACTTTCGTCGCTTACTTGAAGTAGATTTACTCCTCAGTAGGATGAAGTTTATTTCACCCTCCTATCCTATTCACGAGCGTCTACAAAAATCTTGAAAACAGTTTCTCAAATTTTCATAAATTCTTCTAAAGCTCAATCTTTTGTTTTCCATCCTCAGCCAGGTTTTCATGCTCTTTGATCATGGGCGTTACCATCTGTACATCTCTTCCAGCTTTTCTCTAGATATTACAAGGGATGATTTACTTCGTAATCT
Source organism: Loxosceles reclusa (assembly GCA_001188405.1). Taxonomy (NCBI): domain Eukaryota; kingdom Metazoa; phylum Arthropoda; class Arachnida; order Araneae; family Sicariidae; genus Loxosceles; species Loxosceles reclusa. The sequence continues at coordinate 11,133 of JJRW01S0003980.1, read as the reverse complement.
GTTCCTCTACGTATTTTAGATTCCCTTGGTAATCGCTCTTTTCACATCTTTATCGATGGTCCCGTTAGTAAAAAAAAGTGGAAAAGATAGGACCTCTTTTTGTCTTCAGGCCGATTACTTTGGTATGGAGTGGTTTCTTAATATACTGACGGAAAATGAAATCACAGGATCAAGAAGGAGTTGGTGTCGAGGTATGATAATCAAGCAAGACACGGGTCAAGGTGATATATTTATTTGATTAAACATTTCAAAGTCACAGGTTAAAGTATGCCCGAGAATAACCACTTCACATGTAAAATTTGGATGCATTAATAACCGCATTAGTCGCCACGATTTTGAATACAAGCATGAAAACATGCATGCGTTGTGTCGTACAGGTGCCGTATGTCATTTTGTGGGATGGAGTTCCTCGCCTGTTGCATTTGGTCAATCAAAACAGCAACGGCCCGTGCTGGTTATGGATAGCGCTGAATTTACGTCCATTGATGTCCCATACGTGTTCGATTGAAGAAAGATAGGGTGATCTCGCAGGACAAGGCAACATGTCGACAATCTCTAGAGCACATTTGGTGACAGCAGCGGTATGGGGACGACCGTTATTCTGCTGGAAAACGGCCCGTGGAATAGTGATCAACAATGGCAGCACAACCGGTTTAATCACCATTCTGATGTACAAATTTGCTGTTAAGGTGCTTGGGATAACGACTAGAGTAGTCCTGCTGTCATACAAAATTGCTCCTAAGACCATAACTCGTGGTGTAGGCCTATTTTGTCGACGCCGCAAAAAGTTGGGTTCCAAGCGCTCACTTCTGGCCTCCTTCTCGCCAACATACGGCCATCGCTGGCATCAAGACGGAAACAGCTTACATCTGTAAACACAACAAACCTCCATTCCGCCCTCCAATAAGCTCTAGCTTGACACCACTGAAGTCGCAGATGGCAGTGATTTGGAGTGAGTGGCATGAACGCTACAGGACGTCTGGCTCGGAGCTGTCCCTCCAGCAATCGATTCGATATAGTTCGCTGTGTCACTCTGGTGCCAACAGCAGCTCAAATTTCTACTGTAGATGCAATACGATGCGCCCTAGCCATACAGCGAATACGGAGGTCTGTCCCCGCTGTAGTGGCCCGTGTGCGGCCGGACCCCAATCTTATTTTAGGCGCACCTTCTCGTAACCACTGCTGTCAACAATCATACACCGTGGATACATTCTGGCCAACTCTTGCTGTAATGTTGCGAAATGAAAATCCACCTTCCCGTAGCTCTATTACATTCTCGTAGCCTCATTCAAACTCAGTTATGCTACTGATATCGCCTTCTTTGTCTCCTTACTGGCATACTTGACTCAAATGTAGCTTACAACGCCCAATCCGGAAGAGAAATAACGCTCGTGACGTCTACAGCGAGTATTTACAGCATACATGGTTTGCATGTTCATAGTGGCACTACTAACGCTACACTTGTTTTACAACTACGAAATTTGAATAACCATGATCTTTCACGTATGCAAACACGCCGCTCAATTTTCGTGTATTTCTAGCACAACTACTTCATGGTGTTGGGATTTCATTTTCCGCCAGTATATTCCATATATCTATCCCATTTCATATCAGCTTGAAGATATACTCCTAAAAATTTTACGTCATTATATATTTTTGTATCCTCTACAGCAATTAATATTTAAGTAATATTTAAGTTATTACAATTTTTTGCATTTAAAAAAAAAGAATATGATGTTAGAACATGAATATTAAAGTATGGTGTCAGAATTACATTACATAAAACGTTCTGTGAGGGTGGTCGTATGTAACTTAGTTTTGTATCAAATGGCTATTTACAAAGATGTCATTAGTATATGGATAGCCAATTTTCATCGTGATATCGAAAACCCTCCAGAGAGGGCGAAATTGCTGCATCTTGACAGGGTGTATGAGGGAGTAAAAACCTTTTTAGTCGTTAATTACAGCATTAGAGATTTATTTGAGTAATACTATTTAAAAATTCGTGATCCTGCAGTAGAGTATGAACTGGTCGAAACTGAAAAATTTCTACAAGTATCTCTGCGAGTAGTTGGAAAATAACGAAAATCTCGTAAAAAAAAGTTTCTGTTTTAAATCTCAAAAAAAGTTTCCGCTCAAACTGGTTGCCTGTGTAGGAGGTGTGGGCGGTAGTCGTGATAGGGATAGGTGCGTTGGTAGGTAGAGGCATAATGAAGTGGTAGTTGAGGTTGGTAGGTAATAGTGGTAGATGGGTGTAGTAGAGGGCAAGTGATTAGCTACTGATTGCCTAGTTAGGAGATGTTTGAGTGTTGCAGTAGTGGTAGGTATGTTTAACAAGAAAGCGGTTGTTATTACCTAAGATTCGGGATTTTG
>JJRW01S0003970.1:50413-60888 GCA_001188405.1 Loxosceles reclusa | reverse complement strand
CAATCGTCTTTGCCTCAACCACATCTCTCGCTAGACTATTCCAATTGTTTACCACTCTATTAGATAAAAACTCATGCCTAAGTTGCAACTTAGTCTTTTCTCTAATCAGCTTCATCCCATTTCCTCTTGTGGACCCTTGCACTCTTGTGGACTGTCAAGATTTTTTTAGTTATTTCAGTGGACTGTATTCAATTAAAAGCATTTGCGAAAAACATTTTAATTATTATTTTTCCCATCGACTATGGGAGACAAAATTCAGTTGGACACAACACATTTCGAGTTTTATTCCAACTGAATTATTGGCCAGATACCAAGTTAGAATCGGAACAGGATCAAGGCCAAAAGAGCGCCAATACCAGCCAAAGAGCGCCAACATACACCTTTAGAGAACCAAATCCTTTCTTTTTCTATGACCTCAATGCGCATGACAAAATTATTTTGCAAAAACAATGTAAGTTTAACATACCCACGTTCTGTTAGAGATTAATATATTACGTTTTTTTTCTTTTTTTTTGTATCGGTCAATGTGGCGCAGATGGTTTCGCACGATCACCGTTGGAGCTCCGGGTCACCTGTTCACCTGTTCGAATACGAGTCGCCGTGCATATTTATTCTTGTATCATAAACTCTGTCGTGTGAATTGCCGATATACAAAAAGAAAATAGTTGGCTTTCTAAAGGCATATTTGTCTTACAACAGCGTGTAGAAAAGTGCCTTTCGTAAACAATCATCCGCTGGTCTGGAAGACGCTATTTAAGCGAAGATTGTTCCCAAAGGCTAAACAAAAGTGCTGCGACTTCTTTTTATTTCTTGCGAGTGAGACTTTTCGTATTAGTATATTTGTGATTTGAAACAGTCTGCAATTATGAGTAGCAAGAGACCTGCCCCCCTCTCCTTCCCCGTTAGTATAACTTGCAAGTGCATCATTATGCCCGTGGGCAATTAATAATATGACTACTAATGTGGCTTACTCCTCGTACTCACCGAAAATCGAGTCACCTCCCCAATACACCACATAAGAATAGGCGAGAACCACATTCGCAACATGTTTAATCAGACTGTCGCTACTCTTTGACAAAAAGATACAGCACATACCGTATGTGTATTTATACAGATATACAGGATGTTCATAAAATAACTTACCCTGTATGCAAGTCTCTAGCGAACACAAGTGTCAAGGAACGTCAATGAAACGAGAAAACGTAAACACTTCAAGGCATGAGTTAGACTAACATATGAAGAACAACAAAATAAATCTCAGGGCTGTAGTTACAGAAAACGTATTTCAAAAATTTAGAGCATCAGGCAGTCGTGGTTTGGGATTTACGTGTGATCAGCACAGTTTAAATTTCACCGCAATATCGAAAAAAACACTACTCAGGGGCACTAAAAACGTGCATGAGTAAGAATGACAAAAGAAGGGGAAAAGCAACCTGATTTAAAAATGCTCAGGTCTGGCTTCTTCACATGCCGAGTATTATGGGCATCACGAGAACATGTAACATAAAAGCATGAATGCGCACGACCTCTTGTTTCACGACTTCTTTCGTAATCATGTGAAAAGATATTACAAAACAACGTTATTGCACAAGTAAAGGTAGAAGCAACAAATGTTGACCGTGGTTTCGGTAGATTATCTGGGATCCACCTGTTTCAAAACGACGACTGAAGCCTGTTAACACGATTACACTTAGATAATGAACTGACCTCAGGTTTGGGGTCGAGTAACGGAGAGAGACTTTACTTGAGAGGGTGCGCCCTCTCGTGGTAAATTATTCACGAAAGGTCTCCAAGAATAAGCAAATAAAGAAAACAATCGGAATTAAAATTACACTAACCACAAAAACTGTAAAATGCTTCTAAAAATTGATTTCATGTAGTGATTGTGCCTTTTTTTATAATTTCGGCGTCAAAAACTTAAACTCACGGTGGTTATCCCAAAACTGCTTGGCAGTAGAAGACCGACAAATTTTGTAGTGTTTTACATAATTTTGTGTTCTTGGAGTCGGAATTTTAAAGCACGACCAGTTTGGCTGTAGTAGGGAAGCCCGCAGTGAGGAAGGGTTTTATAATTACCACGATAGTTTTCGGAAGCAATGCAATCATGTGACTCATGAAGACACACTTTTCTGAAAGAAAAATGATTTACCCGAAACTATTGGCTTTGCTTAAAAATTTACCAATTTTAAAGGTGGCTGAAAGAAAAAAAAAATGCAAGAGAGATCCAACAAAAGAATAGGGTATTTTTTATGAATTTCGGAATGTTACGTAATTCTAAGGATTGTTTGAGGTACCGTTAGGCACACTTGCTTTACGTTTTTTCTTCAACTTACCATGCCTACCTGCGACATTATTCCCTTTTCTTCTTACCTTTTCCCCCCTTTATCACTTTCCTGTTTTCGCATTCTTTTCTTTCCTGTTCTCAATTTTACTTCTCGACTGGTCTCCGCTGGTAGAGCAAAAATTCTGCTTAAGATTATCCTGTTTACATTTCGTGAGGAGGAATTCTCTACGACCAAGCCGCACAAATCGCTACCCATGCTGCGACAAAAACGGCCTCTACGTGGGGATTCTAACCCTTCTGCGAAAGCCTACTTCAAAAGCAGTATTCGGACCCATGTTCACAAAAGGAACACCGGAGTAAAACCGTAGACAGTTTTACTACTGAGATTACTATCCGTCCTACCTATGCGTTCGTGATTTTTCGACAGACTCTTTTCGAGAGGAGTTACTTCGGCAGTCTCCCACAAACAAGACAGCTCTCTCGTCAATATTAGTAATATGAGCAAAGCCCCGATTGCTCCTATGTCGAAACGCAGGACAGACAAATGGCGATTACCCTTGACGGGCTATCCCGCTGTATGGAAGTCAAGCTACTAGAATTTCGTAGCCGACAGGAAAACACTGTAGTCAAGCCACTCCTGCCCACAACTGCGGGGGTAAATTAACCAATGTAAAGGAACCTTGCCTTATGTCGACGTCGGGATTCGAACCAACGGATCTGTCATCTGTAGAGTGACCACTTTACCGGTTAAGCTACGCTGAGGCTTGTCTTGGAAGCTTAATTTTGAAGTCTTTTGTGGGGGAAATCTTACATCCTCTCCCATTTGAGAGAGTGGTCAGGGTACGACCTGACCTCGAGTGCCAGACCTAACGGTTGGGTCCTTAGTCACTAGTGCGAGTCCATAAGTTCGGTTGCCATTGTAAAGAAAAACCGCCTTATGTCGATGCCGGGATTCGAACTAACGGATCTGTCATCTTTAGAGTTACCGCTTTATCAGTTAAGGTATGCCGGGAGGTACCTGAACATCTTGTAATCGAATTTTTTTGTGAGAGAGACCTTACGCCTTCTAGAAGCAGTTTTATCCCACCAGTAGGGTGGAACTAACCTGATTCACGACGCAAAAATTCCTTATCTGAAAAATCTAAAGAAAGCAAGAGTTTTTTAACTGGATTTAAAATAAGCGAAACAAATTAAGATATAAATGTTTGCTAAACCTCGGTTTGCAGCTGCCGAATCTCACAACTTGTAATATTCAGATTTTAGTAACCACTGAAATTCGATCTTTGATTTTTATTAGAACCCCGTTAATACGGAAAATAGTTCAGCCATCGTGGCACGTAGGGTGAAGATTTCTTAGGCATTAGACAACTAATGACATGCGTGGAACATTCCGATAACTCTTTCCGAAGGTTGAATAAAATTCGGAGAATATTTGAGACCCTGCCTTTGCATTAAATACGAGCGAATTGCTCTCTTCAATCTTTTAAACATGGTACTGAAAACTAAGGCAAAGACATTATGCTAATCAACATGAAAAACAGCTACCTGTGCCTTATGTATACTGCCAGCGATGTGAAAGATTTCATTTAGTTTCGAGTAGAGATCTAGTGCGGGTGTAGAGAAGAAGATGGCATTTATTATTGAAGAGTTACCTTGTATTTGGCACACTATGACCTTACAGGTCTTTGTGCCATTAAATTCTAACTAACCAAACAACCAATCCCTATGCAAAAGACAATCGTCAAACATTGCTGTCAGTGTACGTAAAATGGACGAGAAGAAACAATATCATGGCAAAATGTCCCCCAAAGATTTTTTTTCTATTTTGTAGTAATTGTTATTTGAGAAGAAGAGGGATTAGGTTAGGTGCAACGGCGACATTTTAATTGAAATTCAATTAAGTAAATCGTCGAGGTGGCGATAGAATGTAAATTTTTTTTTCAATTTTAAGCCTCTTTTGTCTTTGTAGCTATACTCTTAAAAGGAAACAGTAGTCGCTATACTGAACGGTTTATTGGGATATTACGGTTGCTAGTAATATGCATTTGGAACAAAGTCTAAAGAAAGGGAGTACGCAATTTCGAGGACTGAGAGAAAGTTTATCGTCATTGGCTGAAAACAAAAGTGCAAGAAATACACCCACTGCCAAAGGTAAGCACGCAGAGGAAAATGTTGATTTCCATAAGCCAATCTGAATTGGAGAGGCTCCGATTTGCTACAGAGGTACATGTGAAGAATGCAAATATGTTATGTAACAGCCAATCACGGGTTCGTATCGAGAAATTTGCAAACAAGGCAGTCTTATAAGAAGCCAGCATTGCGAAGGGTTACAGCAATTGAATGTAAGTGCTGATAAAAAGTGTTTGGAACTTTCGTTTATCTTAAAGACAGATGTGTTGTTTCTATGGCTTCCAGAAGATGAATGGCAGATTCTGAGTGCTGCCCTGCTGTCGGACGCATTGAAGCAGGACAACCAATTGCAGATGTTACTCTTTTCTTTGGATTTCATCATTCCGTCATTTCAAGATTATAACAACAATTCCAAGGAAGCCAAACAGTTGTCCGAAGGTATGTTGCCTGTCACCCAATGTTTACGACCCCCACGAACGATCGATATATTCCTATTGTAGCCAAGCGGAATCGAAAAGTGACCTCCACACGTGTGACATCTATGGTTGCAGTGCCAATTGTTTCTGCCACAACTGTGCGCCGAGAGTTACACATGTGCGCCCTGGAACCGTCAGTTTGTGTTCCCGTATCCGTTAAATCCACAGGTTCACGATTAAAGTGGTGTCTGCAACACGTGAATTAGACTGTGTTTGACTGGGGCAACGTTTTGTTGACGGATTGGTTGATACTTGCCTTGCAACCAGTGCAATGTCCACCCACATATGTCTTTGATAAAAGTTAACCGGTAAAGCGGTTCCTCCGGAGCTGAACACTCCGGTTTCGAATCCTGGCGTCGACAACTTTTCCTTATAAGTTGTTCCCAAACTGGAACTCACACTAGTGGCCAAGGATCCACCAGGAAGGTCTACCACTCGAGATCATATCGTTACCTAGACCTTCCTTTGAAATTGGGCAGAATGTAGTGTCCACTCACAAATGACTTTGATATAAGCTACCAGTTACTCCGTCGGCGTAGCTTAAATGGTAAAACGGTTTCTCATAAGCTAAACGCTCCGAGTTTGTATCCAGTCATCGACAATTTTTCTTTGCACTAGATCACAAGCGTATGAGAGTCTGGAGACTACAAAGCACACACACAGTCGGCCCCAGAACATCCGAGGTGGAAGCATCATGGTGTGGGTAAGGATTTCGTCGTAATATCGCGCTGATCTGCACATGTATAGACCATGTTCTGTGAGAGGCTGTCCGGTATCTGGATAAAGTCCTAGACCACACTGTGAGACTGTACGCTGCAGCTTTTTGTATATCTTTCATTTTAATTAATGATAATCCGCGTGTCCATTGAGCTGAGGTCGTCGACGATTACCTGGGGAGTAAGGGAATGCGCGTATGGAATGGCTGGCCTATTCACTCGACCTTAATCTCATTGAAAAAATTTGCGATGCCCTCGGATTTGCTTTGTGTACAAGTTTCTCACCCTAGCCAGCCTCACAGAGTTGCAAACTCCTCTACAGGAGGAATGGCGATTACTTGACTCTGCGGTGGTTGATTACCTAATGGAAAGCACGATCACACGTTGTACACTTTTTATGCGGATGAAAGATGAACACATACTCTATTAATGTCAGTTTTGTTCGTTTGTTTTGCTTCAGTTTGTTGTTTCCCCCAATATGACTTCATATTATAACCTATGAAAAAACAATGTTGTTTTCATTTTTTTTAATGCATAAACATATTTGCTAATTTCCTGCCGCATTTCGTGTCAATCAAAACTGTACTTATCAATTTTTTTTGCATTTTACCCGTGCGTGCTTAACTTATCCTAGTTGGTGTATCTATTGAAATAGGAAATTACGCCACTGGATAGTGTCAAAAGTGCAGAAAAACTGATAAATTTGTAGCAGTAACTGTTTTTCCCTTCATTAATGACGTCTTGTTAGAGGTATATTGTTAAGTTTTACTTTTTTGTTATTGATGCTTCAAGTAGTTGAAGCACCAATAACAAAAAGTAGAACTCAACGGTTGTTGAGTAGTTTGTTAACAAATACTGTCATAGTTTGCCGTCTCGCGTAAAAATATCCAACTGCGACTTAGCAATATTCAAATCCTCTACACTTCAGTAGGCTTGAAGTGGTGTGAAGTGTTCATTAGGTGCAAGAAAGAAAATGTGTGACATTACATGCACACATTTCTCAGATTTCTGGCCTCTGTGAGGGAGGGAACTGCTGGGACATCGTGGACCCTTCTCCTAGCCATATGGATTCATTGATTCATTTATTTAATTTCATTCTACAATTTTGGTTACTTAATTTTGACCAGTTCCATTGTTGTATGTGTAACGTATTGTGAGCCATGCAATCTGCGTTACAATCTGCCTACGATTACGCGCTGGTTTATGACGTAACATGGTTGAAGGCGATGCAATGACACTGGTGAGGTATTATTTCTCGCGCCTATGTTTAAATGTAACTGACGTTTACAATTCGAAAATATCTAATCCATTCGCAAATGTAAATAGAACACGTATGCTAGTGATTACTTTCTACTTACGTACGTATTACATGACGTTTCACAGAGATACCGTAGCCTTGAGAGAATATATACAGCATTATTAGCTTTGAGAGCCAACGGCTGACAAATAAATATCCCCGATAACAAATCACGAGAAATAAAAGTCTTTCACACGTGGAGCCAGCTATGCAAGAATCGCAATAATGTTTATGCTTGTAGTTTGTTAGGGACCACTAAGAATCACTCGCTAGCAAAATGCTACATTTTCTCTCACTGTAATAGAACCCAGCAATTTTCTGCCCAGAACTCTTGCACACAAACACACTAACACACGCACGTATACGGATAAATATATATGCAGCTCATTGATCTTAGTCGTCGACCGCTAGTCTTGATTACATGCCAGATAGACCATTTGATAAATGACCTAAACGGTCTTTAGGTACCTGGTTATGAAACACTTCTGACATTGAGACAAATGATTGCTTCAAAACATTGGGTTTCGCCCCTCTTTTCATTTCTGTGGGAGCGTATTTTACCGATGTTGCAAATTTGCATTGAGTTCAGAGCAGTGGAAGAAAATTGCATTTTCTTCTATGTATTTTCTCGTCATTTGTCGCTGTGCATTTTATTAGCGTATCACATTTGAAAGTAATAAGGAATATCTGGAATACTATCAAACATAAACAGGAATGGTGGGGTAGTTGTGTGTGCGTTTTCTCTTACATGTTTGGATGCTTTTGTGTTTTATTCCTTAGTTACAATCCATGTCTGTATGTCTGTATGTAAATGTTTTATAAATTGGGGAACCCTGTTCCCGAATGTATGCTAATATTGTGCGCATGACGACAGAAAGGGTTGCCGCAGTTTTATAGGTTTTATGGGTAGATGTCTGTATATGTTTCTTTATATACAAGTATTTTGTTGTTTCACATGATTTTAATTAATTTATTTCTGGTACATTATTTGTTGTTATGAGGAGGAAGCTCTATTCCCTAATTTGTGTAATGTTGTGTATGTGTGTTGGAGATGTCTCCGCAATTTTGTGGGTAAAATTGTATATGTTTCTCTTTGTATGTAGTCTTACTGAAGTTTATAAAATCGAAAATAAATTATTTTATCTTGCACAAAACAATAAATTTAAGTAATGAAAAAACGTTTGGTGATTATAGACCTCGAAAATATATCAGAAAGATAGAAAGAATGTACCAAGTACATTGATTGTCCATTATTTTTCAACGACAATATTTCGATTCCGGCCGGTTGGGAATTCTTTGCATCATCAACGGTGAACGCAAGTCGGTTCTGCAACCGTTTTCAACAGTTGAAAAGAAAAAACAGGTTTAAGAACGTTGGGACTCCGGATTTTCCGCCCGCGTCCATTTATTTAACATTGAAAATATGGTACGTGCTGCATTAGATTAGTGCTGGCGCAAAAAGACCAAGAAACCACGTAATATCGTGACGTCAGTGAGTAAATGACGCATGAAAAGACAATAGCAGACGTTAGAGGGCATAATTCTTTCCGATGGATCGTACTGTACAATAAGTACATTAAGTGAGCAAGTTTATTATGAGCCACGATCGTACGGCTTTTCTTTCATCACCGGCAAAACTTACCAACATGACTATTTCTACCTCTAAAAAGACTTTAGATCAGGCTTACGATCTTACGATGCGATAACGCGAAAGAAATAGGGTGCCGCCTCTGTTCTTTAGCTTACGAAATTTTATCAGTATATCAAACAACGCAACAAGATATCCATGTTATTTGAAACATTTTGAATGGCACTGTCATATGAGTCTGATATTTCCCACATCTTTCTCAAAATATAGCCTCCTGCTACATTGCGTTTCACTGATCGGTAAATACTACTCTTACAATTGTTAATGATTCAAAGTTCCTTTAAAACACAAGTTAAATTATTATTGTTGTAAGGCTTTCACCCAATTTTCTTGGGCATCTTCAGACTTCCATGCTTTCAAGGAAAAGACTGATGATGATGAAGATAATGAAGAACAGACAAAGATAACCAATGGGAGATCAACCTGAGGAACAATAGACAGAACACCATGGCTGCAAACATCAGTCTTTTCCTTGCAAGCATGGAAGTCTGAAGATGCCCAAGCAAATTGGGTGAAAGCCTTACAACAATAATAATTTAACTTGTGTTTTAAAAGAACTTTGAATCATTAACTACTCTTACAATTTAGAAAAGCATCACATTGGCCAATTAACAGTAAATTTTGAAAGCAGGAAACGTAAAGGATTACCAAAGTCTCCGAATTAGTAAGGCCATCAGGTGACGCTGGGAGTTTTCTTCGTCACCAGCGTAGGAAAATTGCGTGCGAAGAGAGAACGTTCTAGAAAGTCCTTGTAGCTGTGGCTTCGGGGTTATTCTCGAAGATTCTATACGACCTTAAAAGTGAAAAAATGCGGTTCCCGAAGATGAGATTTTAGAGCATCCTTTAAAGGATTTCTCGCGAGAGTGTGTGAGCCAGGTTGTAAGAAAGATTTGTGAGAAAATTCAAGCGTGATTTGAGAGTCGTTTTATGAGAGTTTTCCAGGTGACTTCAGAGCGATTTTGGAGCATTTGTGCGGCGAGTTGTGTTTCTCGTTTTATCAGACAAAATTACACATTTCATTAGAAGCATTAGTAACTCCTTATTTGCAGGTGCCACTAACACCAGCGAAGAACTCCATCCCTTACTCGTGTGCAATTTACAAGCGACCTTTTGTAAAATGTTCAAGAGCTGTATCAAGAGTCAGCATATTGAAATTGTTTTCAGGATGTTCGTTTCTTTAGCGTGGAATCATCAAGTTTGTGATGAATAACAATTCCTTTCCCTTTTTTTAACATAAATTCTAACCAGCGAGAGCGCAGCGAAACACCATTAACATTTGACTCGTCGCCTACTAAACAGAAAAGCAGATAAGGGAACAAAAACGACACGAGTGACGTGGCAAAAAGTATCAGTTATATACGAGCGACTCTCCTGAGCGAGAGACTGAATTCTACGCCTGAGTGGCGAGACATCATAAGCCTGTTTATCAACCTCCGCACTTATGAAGCGGAGTAAGGTATTTCTCGAGGCAGAGCTGTTGTTTCGCTCTGACCCCAATTTCTTGCTGACTTCACGACAGGAAACAGCGAGATAAACTTACAGCAGAAGTACACCGAATAAAGTCTGCATAACATTAAAATAGAATCGACTTCGATTAAAGGCAGTGATATCGACTGGTCTACCACGGGTGGATCAGTTAAATTTTACAGATAAGTAAAGTTGATATTTAAGCCGATTAAAGTCCCGTTTTGCTATAAAGGTTATGATAAGAAACTTAAAAGTTTCAATTTAAAGTGACTTTACATGTGAATTCAATAAGTACTTACAGTACTATAGAATTCGATATTGTGTGAATTTAATAAGTACATACAGTACTTCATATTGATTATTGAGTTCAGTACAAATTATTACTACTATCATTTATTTGATTGAACATATGTTTTCAGTATTTTGAAACTTTGCGTATATAATTTTCGTTAAAGTG
>JJRW01S0003965.1:63635-74247 GCA_001188405.1 Loxosceles reclusa | reverse complement strand
TATATTTTGTCGACAAGATATTAGTCGACCTATTGTAACCTTTTAAGACTTCAATAAATCTCATATTATTTTATCTTAAAACAACTTGTGTTCACTGACCTCAAATAGAGTTACATATTTAGTTAAAATTTGCAAATTTTCAGTTACTCATTTATTCGTGCAATTCAGTGTATATTTGGTTTGTTAATATTTAAATTTTAAGCTAAACATGGCAAACAAACGTTCTTGTAAAGTTCGTAGGTTAAGTTCATTTTCGGATGCTGACAAATGTTAGTCTGCTACTTTAGATGCCAAACGCTTGCGAGTAGTCATGCTGTAAAGAAAACTTGCTCTTTTTGTCGACGCCGGGGTTCGAACCTACGGATCTGCCATCCCCAGAGAGGCCGCTTTAACCGATTAAGCTACGCCGACGCTGTAATTCTATGCTTACTTTGAAGTCTTTTGTGGGTGGACATTACGTCCTCCCCCACTTGAAAGAGAGGTCAGTGTACAGAGCTGACCTCGAAGTGGTGGACCTAACAGTTGGGTCCTTGGCCACAGGTGTGTGTCCCTGTTCGGGCGCTATTTGTAAAGAAAAACTTACTTTTTGTCAACGCTGAGATTCGAACCTACGAATCTGCCATCCCCAGAGCTTCAGAGCGGCCACTTTAACCGATTAAGCTACGCTGACGATGTATTTCTGTCGCTTATTTTGAAGTCATTCGTGGATGGGCATTACAATGCTCTACCTTTGAACCCTCGTTCCCAAGTCGTTACACTGTGTATTAACAAAGTTTGCATCGTTTTGTTTGAATCTCTGGCTTTTGTTAAACTGCAGCAGAATTATTCATGACGTCAACCAATGAAAGAATGAACCAAAAACCATGAACATTTAAAACCGTAGCAGACTTAATCCAATACTTAATTTAGGAAAACGAAGTTCACTTTATACGTAGGTCACTGTATAAGGAAGTTTATACAATACGCACACACATATACACTCAGTGGACAATCTGTAATGACCACTTACTCAGAATATCGTGGGGCCACCATTTGCCCTCAAGACCACTTCATTTCTTATGGTCATGAACTCGATGAGATGTTGATGAATGGCTGAAGGGATTTGACACCAGCTGCGATAAATGGCACGTTCCAGTAATGTTATATTGCTTTTTATCCTATTTCTTAATTTTTCTTTTCTCTTATTCTTAATAACTTTCCCTTAAGAAATCAACTTCTTTCTTGGTGGTGTCCCTTCACACTGTATTCAACACACTGACACAATAGTCAACACAATCAATAAGATGCACAATATATAAGTATCTCACTTTTAATTAGAGGTTATATATATATCATAACATGCCCTACCAGGTGCACCCAGCTAATACATTTCTACTTTTTACTAGAACGTTATTCATTATACTTTTAAGTAACCAAGTTGTAATAACAAAGTTTTAACTACTTCATAACCCTCAATAGAGTTCAAATATTACTCTTTCTGTATCATAAAACAAACATCCGAAAAATTACATATTCGAAAACTGTATCATAAATTAAACTCTTCGGTTTTTTTTGTTTTTTTTTTTAGTTTGTAGAGCACTAAACATTTCTTTATCAGTCGCCATTTTGGAACTCAGCTATCGCACGTTCAGAGGGATTAGGAAACTTTTGTTTTGTAAATTTTAACATTTCATAATTCAGCTTGTAATGTCACAAAGTCTGAAAAATTCAGCAAGTTTCTTCTTTCGTACATTTATCAAAAACGCAGTGCACAAATTTTAAGTGATTTGAAGATACTGCAAAACAGATAAAGTTGAATTATGTAGTTCATTATGGAAAAGAAGAAGTCCCACAAAAGAAAAATATGGAAAAGATGTAGAGAAACAGACTTTTTGTCGACGCCGGGATTTGAACCACGGATCTCTCAGCTCCGGAGAGACCGCTTTTCCATTTAAGCTACGCCAACGGGTATCTGGGCAGCTCATAGCTTATCATCGAAGTCTTCGGCGGGGAGAACCTTACATCCTCCCCCACGTTGAGAGAGAAATCGGGACACCAACCTGTCCTCGAGTGGTGGACCCAATGACCAGGTCCTTCTCCACTAGTGTGAGTTCCTGTTCGGGCGTCATTGTAGAGAAACAGCTTTTTTGTCGACGCCAGGATTCGAAGCACGGATCTGTCGGCTTCGGAGAGGCCGCTTTTCTATTTAAGCTACGCCGAGTGGTATCTGCGAAGTCTTTATTGTGAAAGTCTTTTGTCGGGAGAATCTTACAATGGAAGAAACGTTTTAACTATTACTGAAAGCCTAATAATGATGGAAAAGAAATGTCTTCAGATTTTATAGCTATCGTCCACACTCAGAAATGCTAAAAGTTTTCCTTCCTATTCCGGGGATTGAACTCGGGTCTGTTGGTTGGTACTGTCGCGGAGCGACTCGCTGTTGTATACCACTATAACAACGCTGACCACTATGTGTTGCTGTTGTGTTCCAGTAGGCGCTTCCAGTGCCCTCCCTACCGTCTACAATAACGCAAAATCAACGAACTCGAAGAGATACTCAGTGATTTTTGGCACACTCAGTTTGGTTTGAATAAAATAATACAATGTTTAATGTGAGGTAGGTAAATATGCATAAATATACATACAACATAATACTTTCCGTCCTTTCATCTGTACCTCGATCGATTCCGGTTCGATACCCCTGTACTAACTAACCCTGTATTATTTCCTACACTTTCTTTCGAGAGTGACGGATAGAGAGAGAGAGAGAGAGAGATAACCACATATATGTATAACACTCAAAACCTATACTGAAGCAAAATTCGTGAAGATAAACCCCTTGGATTTTAAACCTAATTAACATGAAAATTCACAGGTGAGATCCCCCATTAAAAGGCCAGAAAATAGAAGGGTTCTTCTTACCGTGCCTTGAAGATTATTGAGCACCATAGAAATTATTCCAAAGGGCACTGATAACTCTCCTCCGAGCACCACATTTGTTCACAATAGTTCACAGTTTTCTCCGAAACTATCACCCACTCAACATAAACATAAGCTCGTGACTCATTACTGACTGAAGCTTCACACTTCACAATACCTTTCGTTTGTTCTCACTGCACTGTGTACCGCGCACACGACATATAAATACGTTCGCGACTTTAATACGTGCTCTTCACCAAATATCAAAACTCGAAGCACAATCACGTTTCACAATCACATCGAGTTGCTTATCACTAGTTCGTAAACTTATCACCAAAATACCACTACATACTTGGCACGAAATTCACCATTTCGCCGATCAATTAGTCCACTTCCTGGCTCCTTCCAAATCTGGCTCAACTGATGATTCTTAGCCGCTGACTTCGATGTTCTCTCGGCGCGTCTGTTTTAAGGGTCAACCGTCAGACCTCTTCTCCAGGCATCTAACCAAGAACACTTCGTTCGCCTCGCAACTGTCTGCAAACTCTCACCACTGTCATCCTCGACAGCCTTCCACCACTGCCTTCTTACTACTTACCACTTTACCACCTCTTCTCATTTCTCTTTCCACAAGACTTCTCTCTCTCAACATGACTTCTCAACTTCCCTTTTTATTCACAATTTTCTCGTTTTTCCAGAACCTTTTTTCTCCTTCTCCCACATCTCCATCAGTATCCAATCGTAGCTGAGGGGGTTTCTTTTCGCTCGATCCCTCTCTGTTATTTCGTTTTCCGTCGCCCTCACCGTCCCTCGTTTTTACGGTACCTGAGGACCCCCTAATTCTCACGGGTGTGCATTGGTCATCGTCACAGGACAAAGGCTTTCTTTCCCTCTTCTTCGACATCTGATCGTCCAGTTCCCTTATTCTCAAGCGTACGATCATCCCTTTCGTGGAAATATCAATTTCTCTCCTCACTAAACATCTGGTGGTCCGGCAAACCCTCATCTTACGCACAGAATCATTCTTTTTTCTCCGAAATCTCGGATTTCTCCCCTTTATCTGATCTATTCCTGCTATCAATTGCAGCTGCATTTCTCTAGCTCCCCGTGTACGTCGGGTGCTTCTTCTGAAATTTTAACGCTTTCCTTACTCTAAACACATCAGTCACCTCTGTAATTAGGGGTCAGTTTCGCTTAAACCAGTTCATCATTAAGTCACGTTTATGGATCTGCAAAACTCCGTTTCTGTATAAACCACACTCAACTAACGGTCCCCCCACTTGCCGCGTTCGTCGTTAACAGCGTCCGTTCTTATGCAACAATTCCCCCTTTCACCCCCTCCTGTGGATGTGAGCACATTAGTCCATCACTAGGTCTTTTGGCCACCTTCCCAGGATTTTTAGCTCTTGCGTTCTCCCTCTCTCTCGTGTCTTTCGTGGGGTTGTGAGAGATATTTTCACTTTCTTCCGGAAGTATTATTTTCAAAAACAAATGAAAACATGCATTTTATTTTCTTTCTCAATTCACGTCACCTGCTACATGGCAGTACCCGATTATGCTAATCACTACGTCAAAGGAACACAAATCAAATAGTTTGATGTAGTGGTTAACATAATCGAGTACCAACCGGTAGACCCAAGTTCAATTAATGGAATTGGTAAAGGAAAAGCATTTAGCATCTCCGCGCGTGGACAACAACTGTAACACCAGGAGAAATTTCTTTCCCAAGAAGAAACTTGCAAAATTTCTCGGTCATTCCTGTGCATGCTGACACCTACACGATCAAACGAAAATCTTGAATACTTAACTGTGAACTATAGTAATGAGTTAAGATTTAATCCAGCCGAAAGATATAGAAAAGTTAACAAAGAGCTTTTAAACGGTAAAAAAAAAGATGTTCATACACGCCAATTACGCAAGTCAGAATTTAATCATTTTTTTACGCTCTTTATGGCTTCTTAAAATTGTAAATATGGATTGCAGGAACCCTTGGTGCGTGGATTCTGGTTAGACGGCCGCTTGCTTCATCCCCTCGAAGCCGCCCCACTGTTGCTGGAATGCGTCGAGTCGTTATCTTTCACATCAGGGCATTTTACGGCACATTTTTTCTGACTACGTTTCTTTCACTGGAAACTCGTTAGTTTCCTCACCACGTAAAGGACACAAACCATATTTCCTCAAGGTCAGAAGAGAACCGTAAGCTTATGACGTGGTGCGGAATACCGACGAGAAGGAAAAAAATACCCCCTCCTTCATGAATAAAAATTATGATCCGCCCATATTCGCGATGATTGAATTCTGCCGTCGTAGTGCTTTACCGGCGAACGAAAGGAGTGACGAATTTATAGAAGTTCGGGTACGTAATAATCAGTTAGACCTTTCCGGCAGCAAATTGAATCAGTAATTCAGGTAACTCCATTATTTACATTACAATAACACATTACCGATTTTGGTAGATGGCTCCTAAAAATGCTTCGATCAGAATGTCTTCCGTCTGCTTTTAGCTGCGCCAATCGTCAACAATGCGCCATCGAGGCAAAAATTCAGTTCACGGACAGTTGTGAACGTGATTTAATAAAATCACGCATTGATGTTCTTTTCAAAAGTCTGGTTTGTAATATCGCATGATCACAAGATTTATTGAAATTCATGGAGTTCCATAGCTGAGCATTTTTGGTACATGTACAGTTTGGTACATGGCATGAAATTATAAGATGAATTGACACATTCCTGATATGCAAAATTCGGACAAATCTATTACAATATTTAAAAATATATGTTTGTGCTCCGTGAGCACTGTTTTTTCTTTATTTACATCAAAAATGCTTCATGATACCTGACCTACCCCCATCGAGGGGACGGTAATGTTTGGGCCAGTTTCCGATCCTCACCCTAAATTGAGTGAAACATCAATCTGAGATGGTCAGATTGTTTGGGTTTTCCCAGATACTGACTTGATTCCTGGTTATTTTGGGTTTTACCGTCTGACTGTGTGTGTATGTGAGTACTTGTGTTAAATGCAGTATGAGAGAAAGAAGAGAAGATAAAAGAAAAAATAGTAACAGAAAGATGCGATTATTTACCGTTATGTACACTATATTACAAATTTTACAATTTTAACGTTTGTTTATTTTGTTTACTCTTCGTGTTGTTAAATTCTACTTTTGTTGCCAAACATTTCCTCCAAGCCAGTGGGTGAGTCTTTGCGATGTGGGTGTGATGCTTGCTCCTCGTTCTCCTTGGCGGCGCTTTCCTATTTGTCTCCTCATCGGCGCACCGCCGCTGACATATGAAAATGGGCTTTGTTCCTCTGCTCTCCCAAGTCGAGGGGAGACCAATCGCATTTCGTAGTTTCAGGATTGTTTATGTTTACATATTCAGTGTAGCTCTGTGTTTTGATTAGACAATCATATGTCGGGGACGTCTGATAGTTGTAGCTAAATGTGAGTCGTAGTTATTCAATTGTCTAATGTTGGATTTTGATGGTTATCGACGTTTCTGAAGAAGTTTTCTATTTGTCTCACCATCACTTCCCATATCGCTTTGATTTTCAGGTCGTCATGGATATCCTCGTTCCTGCAAAACCAGGGGGCCCCGGTGATAAGCCTCAGGCAGAAGTTTTGTATTATCTGGATTTGATTTATCCATGTTTTGGCAGCGTGTCCCCAAACGCTACTAGCATATAGGACCGCAGACCGAATAACTGTTTTATAGATTAGGGTTTTGTTTGCTAAGTTCATATGACTCCTTTTTCCTATGAATCCAGCAAGTGTCTTGTATATTGTTTTTGCCTTGAGAAGTCTGTGGTTAATGTGTGATTTAAAAGTTAGCTTGTTGTCGAATATTACTCCAAGGTATTTGGTTTCTTGAACCCATGGGTATATCTGCCTCGAAAATTTTTAGGAATGTGTTATTAGTGTTGTAGTTTCTTTTGCTGAAGATGATTGCAGAGCTTTTGCTTGGGTTAATTTTCACTCGCCAGTCTGTACACCAGTTTTCTAGATTTGTGAGAGCTTTTTGGACCTTTTGAAAAGCCTCGTCTAAGTTGCGTGAGCTGGCAAGGATTGTCGTGTCTTCAGCATATAGTGCTATTCTTGTATCGGGGGTCTCTGGAATGTCGTATGAATAAATATTATACAGGCAGGGTCCAATAAGGGAGCTTTGTGGGACACCTGCGTGGCAAAATCTTTTGGTTGAGAGTGTCATATTAACTTTAACCTGGAACGTTCTATCTTTAAGGTATGAGTTTATTAAATGTATAAGCGAGTTAGGAAATCTAAGTTGGATAAGTTTATATATTAGTGCTCCGTGCCATACTCGGTCAAAAGCTTTAGCAACGTCAAGGAAGACCGCAATTGTGCTTTCTCTTTTTGTGAAGCCACCTTTCACAATTTCTGTTACTCTAAGTAGTTGATGTGTTGTAGCGTGGTTTTTTCGAAAGCCATATTGGGAAGGATGAAGCAGATTTTTGTCATCAATATGTTTATTCATTTGCATGCTAATATGCTTTTCGAGCAGTCTGCCAAGAGTGGGGAGTAGCTTATTGGACGGTAGTTCTGTGGGAAGAGAGGATCCTGCCCTTGTTTGAGGATAGTGATGATAATAGCGTTTTTCCAACTGTCTGGAGAAGTAGTTAAGTTTGATACAGCCATTAAGGATTTTAATAGTGCAATTTTTTAGCACATTGTCGGGAAGATTTTTGATGGCCTTATTGGTGAGGAATTTGCCACTGGAAGCTTTCTTTGCCTTAATTCGGCGATGTATGTTTGAAGTTCGCCAATTGACATTTCCGGTGACTGTGCTGTTGTGAGGTTGTGAGGAAAGCTTCTAGTTCTCTTTTCACCATGTCTCTAATATGATCGTTAGATGGGTCCTCATTAGGCACGAATTGCTTCTCGAGCGTATCTGCCATTGTCTCAACCTTCTCCTCTGTTGAGAAGACAAGACCCCTAGAGCCGTGTAGTTTGTCTATGTTTGTATTATTTTTTTTGAAAATTTTTAGGAAATTCCAATGTGTGTTTTCAGTGTTGTCAAGCTGTTGCAGTGTTTCGTTCCATCTGTGGTTTCTGTATTTCTATTAGTATTGTCGAAAATAACAGTGGGATCAATAAGGAAGGATTGTAGACTGTAATGTCCATTCACAAAAGACTTCAATATAAGCTACCCTGTTACTCGTCGGCGTAGCATAAATGGGAGAGCAGTCACTCGGGAGCTAAACGTTCCGGGTTCGAACCCCGGCGTCGACAACTTTTCTTTACAAAATGGCGCCCGAACTTAGTGACTCACATTAGTGGCCAAGAACCCAATCGTCCACCACTCGAGGTCAGGTCGTTACCCTGACCTCTCTTTCAAGTGGGAGAGGATGTAATGTCCACTCACAAAGGACTTCAATGTAAGTTACCCAGTTACTCGTCGGCGTAGCTTAAATGAGAAAGCAGTCTCTCGGGAGCTGAACGTTCCAGGTTCGAATCCCAGCGTCGACAACTTATTCTTTACAGGACGCAGCTGAGGAAAACAAGACAACGAAATTTCGTAGAATCATTAGCAGGTGTAAGATCGAAATAATTGCCAATAACAATGTAATTGGGAATGGCTTTGTACAGCCTAGGGATATGTGAAGGAGAGCTGAAACGAGATGTTCCCCGTACGTGACCCTTGAATGGAATTAAAAATTATAGCTTGGACCCAAACGGTTTTTGGCCCCTCAAGCCAACGGGGCAGTTCAGTTAACGAAGGGAGTTGCCCAATACACATAAAATTGCGAAATGTCCAAAGTTTCGGGATGTACAAAAGAGCTAGGAAGAGGTAAGTAAAAAAAAAATTAAAAAATGCTGCACGAAGAAATGAAGAAACCTATGATGTGAGGGGGAAATGTGAAAAATGAAGCCCAGCCATGGTACCGGGTCCGGTGAAAGGATACTCGGAAGTGTTCTCGGGGGACCAATCCCAAACTTTTTGTGTTACGAGAACTAACCACTGGAAGTGGCGGATTATTGTAGCAGGCCAGTGGCGTTTCCAGTTAACAAAAGGAGACAAGAGAGTGAACCCTGCAGCAAAAGCGTGTTCGTTAAAGTCCCGTGCCTGAATTCTCTGGACTGGGTCCTGGGTCCCGGAGGTAAAATATAGAAAACAGCAAACCTAAAAACAATGTGTAAAAAAAAAAGGGAGGAAGAAGTGGTTGAAGAAAAGTAAAAGAACACGTGTTCTGAGTTGTTCGCGATGACATGTTTTCAATTAGTGGAGTGAAATTGTATGGGTCCAAAGTATGTGCCGGTGTTGAATTAGATTAAACATGAGTGTAGGAATAAGTGGCGGTAAGTAAATGCCTTCGAATTCCCAAGAAATTAAGTGTGTTCCAATAAATACTTTAACAGCTCGGCGGCACGCACATGAACCCTGTGATGAGAGTAACACGATCATTAGGTGGGGTGTAAATTTCTTTTTACATTTGTGAAGAAAAGTTGTCTACGCCGGGATTCGAACCCGGCGTCGACGAATTCCATTTAAACTGCGCCGACGAGTAACTGGGTGGCTTATATTGAAGTCCTTTGTGGGTGGACATTACATCCTCCTCCACTCGAAAGAGAGGCCAGGGTAACGACCTGACCTGAGCTCGAGTGGTGGACCTAATGGTTAGGTCCTTGGCCATTAGCGTTGGGCGCCATTTGTAAAGAAAAGTTGTCGATGCCAGGATTCAAACCCGGAACTTTCAGCTCTGGAGCGACTGCTTTCCTGCTTAAGCTACGCCGACGAGTAGCTGGGCAGCTTATATTGAAGTTCTTTGTGGATGGACATAACACATTGTTACTTTCTCTTTTGATCAGGGATCACAGAACTGATTATTTAAGAAATTTTGTAGAGAATGCTAAAACGAAATTACTTACGTTTCTCTCTTTCTCTCTCTTGTGCAGTAGTTCTAGCGAAATAACTTTTGGGTAAAGAAAGAAATGAACGGGTGTGAAATTGCTTGAAAAAAAGCAGTAAACATGATATGGGGTGTGATATGTGTGTGTGTGTGTGTGTGTGTGTGTGTGTGTCCCTCCACAAAAGACTTATATAATAGGCTGCCCAAATACTCGTCGACGTAGCTTAGTTGGGAAAGTGGTCACTTCGGAGCTGAACAATCCAGGTTCGAGTCCTGGCGTCAACAAAAGGACGTTTGTTATAATTAGCACCAGAACAAGGGACTCACGCTAATGGCCAAGGACCCAACAGTTAGGTACATACACCACTCGAGGTCAGGAGGTAACTTGACCTCTCTCTGATTGTGGGGGAGGATGTGAGGTTCCCCCCCACAAAATACTTAAATCATAAACTGCCCAGATACTCATCGGTGTAGCTTCATCGGAAAAGCGGTAACTCCGGAGGTGAACGATCCAGATTCGAATCCTGCCGCCGACAAAAGGGCGTTTGGTAGATGCTTTAACCCCGATTAATTTTACCGAAGACGTTATTTTGCGGTGGAAGGGCGGTAACTCGAAACTATTGCTTCTGTGACGGGGCTTTTGTCTGTGCCGGTAACAGAAAATACTTTGTTTGTGCCACGCGTTGTGTTTACCGGCGAGCCTAGTTATTCACTAGTCTTCACCGGCCGCAATAACCCCTTTGTGTATTGTTGCCCAGGTAAGGGCTACACTGAAATAATCAACCCCTGGTCAATTTGAATAATTTATTTACAAGTAAATTTGCAGAATTTAAATCTGGTAGTGACCCG
>JJRW01S0003950.1:6793-20215 GCA_001188405.1 Loxosceles reclusa | reverse complement strand
ATCTAGCTGTGCAGAGTTTATGCGGTCGTTTTGGGACATCCTGTATATATTGCAAGTCGGAACAATAAACACACAGTTACCCCCAACAATATAAAACGACCTCATAATCATTTGAAACTAAACATGATGAAAACACGTGCAGAAAACAAAACATAATAATTAGGAAAGGAAATAGAAAATCTCAAAACGCCATCTAACGGCAAAACCCCAAAGACTGATAACAACGGCATAACCAAATATCAAACAATGAAGGTTTAAATCCAAAGCTAATCAGAGCAAAGAGGGGAGAACAGAACTTGTCATTAGAAACAAATACTGAGTTCCTCATCTATTTTTTTTCTTACAGCTATCAAACGCATTTGTCTTGATCACTTCCTTCACCAGACTATTCCAATTGTTTACCATTCTATCAGGTAAAAACTCATGCCATAGTTTGTAACCAAGTATTTTCTCTGATCAGCTTCATCAAATTCGCTCTTGTGAACCTATTTCAGCTTTTGCTAAATAAGTCCTTACCAACTACATCAAATTCATTTAAAATTTCTGTCTGAATTAAATCACGTCTAGCTCTTTCTTTCTGCAAGCTAAAGATTTTGCGTTTCCTTTTAACCTTTCAACATACTCAAAATGCCATAACCCCTTGATGAATTAAGTTAGCTCTCCTCTGAACTCTTTCCATGTATTAAATATCCTTAGCGAGGTACGGTGATCAAAACGGCACGGAATATTCCAGATGTGGGCTCGCTAGCGTTCTATACAATGGGAGAACAGCTTTTCTCTTATGACACGTCAAATGGTTTTTCAAAGCTTTCTCCTACCTTGTTTCACAGCTGTGATGCACATATTTCCAAATTTAATATCTTTAGTCACCATAACGCCCAAGTCCACCGCCCTTAGCTTTCTTCCTTCTATCTGGTAACTAAATTCCTATTTTTTACTTCCGAACTTCATAATCTTACATTTCTCAACATTAAAGACCATAGCTCACTTTTCCGCCCATTCCGCTAGCTTATCTATTTCGTTTTGGAGTTCCCGGGCTCCAGCATTATTTACAGATCGTATGACATTAGCGTCATCAGCAATTTTGCTAACAAACGATACGACTCTCTCCTCTAAATCATTCACGTACACCAGGAAAAAGAGGGTTCCCAGAACAGATGCTTAAGGGACTTCATACACAACATTTCCTCAATCTGAGTAAGCACCATTTAATAAAACCCGCTGCTTCCAATTTGTAAACGAATTGCTTAACCATCCCAATAACATACTACCCACACCAATTTTCATCACTTTATCCATTAACTTGCTGTGAGGTGCCTTGCGAAACGCCTTGCGAAAATCCTGATAAACTAATATCGACACAGTTTTTGCTATCTAATTCTTTTGTAACAAGCTTATGAAATTGCAAAAGTTTTGTGATTGTGAAACTGGACATTTTATCCTTAAACCCGTGCTGAGAATTTGGGATACGAGACTTAGATTCTGAGATTGTCGTTAGTTGTTTAATTATTGCCTCAGCCATCTTTCCAATAACTGAAGTCGGACTGACTGGACGATAATTCGCTGATATTTGCCTCTCCCTGTCCCCACCTTTGAATATTGGTACTACATTTGCCAAATTCCATTCTGTCTCACACGACTGGGTATAGATGTTTCGTAATGTTTCCTGGATTAAATTAGTCGCTTCAATCAGCATTCTTGGGTAAATTTCATCAAGTCACCTGGCGCTTTTGTACTTTTAATTTTGCCCAGTTGTTTGTCAATCTCATGTTTGTCCAGAATTGCGTCATTCATCTGCCCAGTTACTAAGCACATTTCAACCTCGAGTCCAGTGCTTTGGACAAAACCCGATGTAAAGTTGTTGTTAAGAAACTTCGCCATACCAAAGACATCCGCAATAAGATCTCCGTCTGGAGACAAAAGCGGTTCAATTTTTTTTAGTAATACCCCAGCAAGTTTTGGCGTAGCTGAAGAACGCTTTTGGGTTAGAATTTATACTTTTCGCTATCGTTAACTCGTGTTCTTTTTTTGAATTTCGTACTTTATAACTAAACTGCTTTCTGTCCTGATTTTAAGCATTCCTGTCCGACTGATTCCCGGAAATTTTGAAGGCTTTAAAAGCATTTTGGTTATTGTAGAATAGACACTTTAACTCCCCACTAAACGACGGGGACTAATTTTGCCATGAGTTGATTTCTTTCTAAAGAGAACGAAGTTATTGGTAACGTTTTTAAACATCGAGCTAAAATAACACTCCTTTCGCATTCGCATTCAGACCAGCCAAAGGAACTGCAAACTCTTTCGAAACACTTTGTTTAAACGTATCAAATTTGACATTTCAAAAAACTAGAATATTCCTATCTGTTAGAGAAATAAAACATTTAGTAAGAAGACTGAATTTATTGGTATCGTGGTCACTATCCCCCAGGAGTTCACCCATGGAAAGACTCAAAACCCCCACATTCTTTGGTGGAAAGCACTAAATTCAAATAAGACCTTCCCTGGTACAGTGGGTAACATGTTAGTAAAGAAAGCAATCTAATACCAGTTCGTAAAATATCTTTTCTTTTACCAGATGCTTCACACTTCTCCCAGCCAATGTTCGGATAGTTAAAGCCATTAATAGCATTCTTTTGCTTTACAGCGCTTGTGATTTCCTTAAAAAGTAGCATGTCATATTCTTCAACTACTAGACGGCGGCCTGTAGTGCATTTCAAACAATACAGGCGGGATTGCACTGGTACCAATCTCAATACACACACTCTCCACTGCCTTATCAGAATTAGCACATTCGACCCACTTTTTACAAAATATTCCTTCTTTGACATAAATCAGAATACCTCCACCTCCTCCATGACATCTGTCTTTCCTGAATTGCTTGTACGCATCAACATCGTCTGGAGTCACCCAGCCATTAACTATGCAAATTACATCCACTAATTCTGTTGCAAGCAAGATTAAGATTCAATTCATCTTATTCTTTATACTACGGGCATTTCTGAATAATACTCTGTTGTTGCGATTGTAATGTCCACCCACAAATGACTTCGATATAAGTTACCCAGATCACTCTTCGGAGTAACTAAAATATAAAGTTGTTTCTCCGGAGCTAAACTTTCCGGGTTCGAATCAGGCGTAAACAACTTTTCAATGCAACTTGCAGAACTTTTTGAAACACTATTTTCTCTACCTTTCTATAAAGAGCCCTTTTTCGAAGCTACTACCGATTCCGGTTCACTTGCCCATTTTATCTCGCCCTTCCTCCAATAACATACTCAGTTTTTTGGAGAGCGAAAAAGCTTAATCTCTCCTCCATAACCTGTCGGACCCCCAATCTGTAGAGATGAACTCCGTCTCGTTTGAGCCAATTTGGCTGGAACCTGTCCCATAAGTCTATAAACTCTATGTCTCTATCACGACGCATTTGTTCAAGTCTGGAGTTCATGCTCATCACTCTCTTGTTCATCCAGACGCTATGTAACCTGGGTAAAACCCCAGAATTGCTATATCCCTGCCGTCCTTAGCTACCTTGTTCAACAGCCTACTGTAACACTCCATACAGTTCTCCGATTTCTCTGCGGCTGCATCCCTTGTCCCCACCCAGATAACTGCTTTCTCCCTACCTGCAACCGACCTATCTGCAACACCCACCACATCACTAACTTCAGTCGCCGGTAGGCAGACTCGAACAAAACTCTTGTCTATTCTGCCCATATTGTTTCCAAGCTCGCGAAACATGGAATCGCCGAGGAAGACGCGATTTTCCTTACTCTTTACAAGAACAGCTCCCGTTTCCCACTCTCCTCCCTCATATCTCACTTCACCTCACCACCCTCGTTTGGTTCTACTTTTTCTCCCTCAGTAACAGCAAAGTAATCAGCTGTGAGGAACTGAACATTAAGGTTGGATAGTTCCCCTGCAGCCTACTGACCTGTTTTTGCAGTTCGGAGATTTTTGTACATTTAGTGCAAATAAAATTATTCTCCTCGTTCTCAGTGACATCTTCTGACCACATGGAGCAAATCTGACACTGAACCATAGTTTTTCCATTCCTAACATCTGCATATGTTTTAACCATGCTTACTTCTGTGCAGAAATAAAACCACAAAGCAAACAAAAGAGCAAACGCACACAATAGCGAACAAAAGAAGTTCCTAACTTGATTGAAGACTGTTACCGGATGTAGTATAATGCTTCACCTTTCGGGAAAACGTTTGATTCATTACGCAGCAGAAAAAACAATACCGTCCTGTTCGACGGACAGCAAATGATTGCTGTATGTATGAGAACAATTGGTGATTTAAAGAATTAAAACCTTTTTCTGGTTACCACATATATATTTGTATACAAGCTTAGTGAAATTAGTTACTTATCCTGTTGTAAAATGTATGAGATCAGTGGTGACGGTTCCATATTGTTTTACAAATTGAATTAGGTTGGTATCACCTGCTAGAATTTACGTTTTGATTCTTCGAGATGTAATTGTTGATTATCACTAGAAGCCACTTCGGTGGTTTCTTTCACAGCGAAATTTGGCTCCAAATTTAACTTCGTATGATAAATCTTGTTAGCAATAGGGTCGCCAAATGTGGTTCTTTAATTCACGTAGGCTACCCCGTTTGTTGCCGATGAAGGTTCCGTAGATGGACCACAGGTGGTTCTCTTTGAATGTCACTTTTGGATATTTGGTTCTAAAAATGGCTTCTCACTTAGCTGGGAAAAGATGGCGAGTCTCTTGGCTGATTTAGGTCTTCATAGTGAAATTCAGAAAGTTGAGTTTCTACCAATTCGGCGCAGTTAACTGTGCATTCTGGTGAACGTTCAAATATAGATAGGTTATGGACGTATGAATATCCGGCCAAATCGATATCGTGGATGTTATGGTTCACAGTAGGGTAGGAGATTAAAACTTTATTCATGATTCTTAGTTGTTATGTCGAATCTCGCTTCACGCGAGTGTCCATCCAATTATTATATATATTTGGTTTCAGGTGTTTAGGAAAAGTCATTTTGAGAGAAAATATCTTAAGTAAAACAAAACAGGTTTAGTTAGTCAATTAACTGAGATTTTTTGCTACTTTTATTCATTACGGAAAAATACTAGCCTTCCTCATAAAGGTTTGTGCAAAGTGAGAAAACAAGCTCAAAGACAGCTGCTACTAGTGAAAGCTGTTAAGGTTCTAATTATATGGCAACAATTATTGGTTATAATTTTATGGTGTGTTTTCAACAATTTTAATTTTGGCGTTAGTTGGACATGCTTGATAATTTTTCACTTCATGTGTTTCTAAAAATGAGCTTTAAAACATAGACTGCGGTTTCTACCGGGGTTATACGAAGTGCAATGTCTCCCTAGAACATGATTCACTCCAGTGACGCACTGGTACCAGTGACGGGCTACTGTGCTGAGGAGACAGGGTTCGAGTCCCGGCTGGCATAGGTGTGTGTGTGTGTGTTTGTCTTCACCTTGTTCATGTTCATCTCGTGTTTGCCACCGTATGATTTTAATGGGTCCTTGAGCCATAAAACACCAGTTATCATCATCACCCTAGCACATGAATCATACACTGGCGGGAACAATTAAAGAAACAGCCGTAAGATGTTCTATGTTAATTCTCTTCAATGAAGTTCAAAGAATGTTGTTGGTTGATAGCTCAAAGTCAGCGTTATCACGCAGCCCGAAAGAATTCAGTTTCGTTAAACAGAGATAATCAACGTTTTGCGCCAGTTCTTTCGGCATGTGTGGAAAGGAATGAAGAAGGGTGCTTCAAATACTAAGTTCAAGTATTGTACGAAAAGTTGGACAAAATATTCGCCTGTGGATGGTGGAACATGTCGTTAAAAAGACATTTGACGGATTGTGAGATCTGGTGGAAGACTGGGAGGAGGACAAGAAGCAGGCACATTTTTGTAAAGTCCTGAAAGTAGCCGAAAAGCGTCATTTCAAGAATCTTGAAACTGTTTAAAGACACTGGTGATGTATTCAGACTGTCAGATCAATGTCGGAAACGTGGCACAACAGACCGTTATTTGGCAACGACTGCAAAAAGTAATAGACAACTGACATCAGCCCTGATCACAAGGAAGGTGTTGGGGTAGTATTCGAATGTGTAGTTGTTAGCACATTCCAGTACTAACAGAAAATCCCTAGTTCGATCCCGGATTTTTCCGGATCGTATTTTCCGGCAGAAAAACATTTACCGTCTCTGAAGGTGCACGACATCTACAAAACCTGGAGAAATTTCTTCTCATTGTTACTAAGGTCTGACGGGTATAGTACTTAAAATAAAGCTAAAGAATAAAGAATAGTTCTCATGCATTAAAATATATTTCTCTTTGTAGCATCTTTACAACGATTCAGAAAGGTACATCTCCTCATGCGCGTACAGGAAAAGATTTGCCTAATGATCAAGGACTAGGCCACATAATTGAGGGTGTGTTTTTCAGAAGTTATTATGTTTAAGTATTAAAGGAAAAGAAAGTTGAATTCTGGCAGTTAAAAACAAGGTGATATCCTCTAACGGATTTAGATGCTTCAGTTCCACTGGTTAAATACAAATTCAGATGAAATGTATGTTGATGTCTGTGTGAACTCTCTTAGCTAATGCGCAAACAAAGCAAAGCATAACAAGGAAGTGAATGGAAAAAGTAGAGAGCAGTGGCCAAGGCTAGTTCGCGGCTCTCTACTCGGACTGGACGCTTATATGTAAGCCCAAACGCTCATATGTAGATGTATGCGAGACGATGGGAGGTCTGTTTGCGAGGCTATTTACCGCGCAATAAAGATTATATGGCAGACGACTAACTCCAGCAGTCTCGAAGCGATCCTTTTCGGACTTAAGTCTAATAATGCCACGAGGTTTGCCGTTCATTGGGTTTCGGTATGAAGGCTCCCTTTTGTGTCGTGGAGGGAACTTGGCGTAGTTGGCAGATGGCTCGGGTAGCGCTATCTGATATGGCAGAAGGTTTTTTTGAGCGGGTAAGAACTTGAATTATTTGCAACCAGGCAAGGAGGAGGGTGGCCGATCCCCCTCCATGACACGAAATAGCGCCCCTGAATCGGAAACCAATCATTGAAAAACTTCATGCCATTATCAGAATTAAATTGGAAAAGGATTGCTTTGAGACTGCCGAAATTATTCACCTGTGATATAACCTCTATGGTGCAGTAAATGTCGCTGTAAACAAATTTCATATTATCTCAGGTATATTTACACCTGGAAAAGAGCAGTTAGGACTTTTATTTCAATGGCTTATAACTATTTTATTTCATCTATGTTTCATCCATTTTCATGTTTTAGTAGTATCAGAGAAAAAAGAAAAACAAAGTTGTTCTGCCCAAGAAAGTAACGAACACTAAATTTGTTCTTTAAGTATCGAAGATTCCAGAACTAAGAATTAAAAGTAAGAATAGATAGAAAGTAAATTATGTTTTTTCACTTATTTGCTTGAGAATTACGGTTAACTTTCGCAAGAAACAGAATAAGTAACTTTTTCAAAAGTTGGATACAATTGCTTAATGGGGATAGCATCGTTAGGATTGGGAGCGAGGATCTAGCGTAATTGCAATTATGGCAGCAAAGTTCGCCTGCGGTGCATACGCTCCAGAGAAGCCATGGCCAGC
This sequence comes from Loxosceles reclusa, assembly GCA_001188405.1. Lineage (NCBI taxonomy): Eukaryota > Metazoa > Arthropoda > Arachnida > Araneae > Sicariidae > Loxosceles > Loxosceles reclusa. The sequence continues at coordinate 12,591 of JJRW01S0003950.1, read as the reverse complement.
ACTCCAAGAGTCACTTAGGCGTAACGATCTGTTAATTTCGGTGAAGCGTGGGAAGACTTCGGGAGGTAAATGTGAGAGTGGTGGGGGAACAGAAAGAGAAGACGGCATTCTAATGAGGTGACTGCATTAATGGTATGTATGTAATGGAACTGCATAGTTTCTGTCATTTCTAACGTTGCGAAGAAGAAAAAAAGAGTTTTCCCTGGTCCTTTGAAAAATTTTAAGAGATTGCTCATCAGGCTAGTGCTTTTTTAAGAACTTTCTCAAAAAGCTAAAATTGGGGAAACAGATAAGTGCATGTGGACCTATTTACTTCAGCAAAATAACAATAAGATAGAAATTTTCCCTTTGCTTAACTTAAGATATGGTCAACAAAGAAATGCGAGGAAACGATAATCTGTAGAGGTTTATCCACAAAATTTGCTCATTGTGATTAATAAAATGGCTTCTTGAATAATCAGAGAAACGGATTCTACTTAGCTTTGTTATATATATTTGAAACACAAGCCTGCTTCCAAAATAAAAGCGCCAGTACCAGACGAAATTTACCCGACAATGCTAACTTAAACAACTGATTTTCTTCCAGAAGCTTTACAAAACTTCTCTACCTTGTCGTTTCATACACATAGGGAAATCGGCTAATGTAGTACCTGTTTTCATAGGAGAGGTCAGACGAATAGCAAGGCGTGAATTATCGTCTAATAAGTCTTACTTCATTTACAAGGAAGATTCCTGAGGCAATATTACTAAACGGCAACTAACGACATTTTTAGGATCTAAATCTCCTTTTCAAAATTCTCAGCACGGGTTTAGGAACAAAGTATCATGTGTCACAAAACGTTTGCAATTTCATGACATTGATACAAAAGAACCAGATAACCAAAAGAGTGTCGATGTAGTAAATATGGATTTAAGACTTTTGACAAGGTATCTCACAGCAAATTAAGGGAAAAAATGATGAAAACAGGTGTGGGTGTGTGCGTGTGGTAAGTTACTGAAATGGTTAAGCAATCGGTTAACAAAAGGCAAGTAACGCGTTTTAGTTGTTAGTGAAATTTAAACAGATTGGATTAAAGCTGTGAGTGGAGTCCCTCAAGAATGTGTTTTGGGACCTCTCCTTTTTTATTGTACGTGAATGACTTATAGAAGGAGGGAGTGAGATCATTTGTTAGCAAATTTGCGGATGACTCTAAGCTCATACGAATTGTAAGTAATGAAGCTAAAGCAGAGTAGTTAAAGACCATAGCGGGCTGAGCGTGGCTCAACGTTAAAGACTGATGGTCTTTAACGTTGAGAAATGTAGTGTGATGCATTTCAGGAGTAAAAATAGGGAACTCGGCTACCAGATAGAAAGGAAAGAACTAACAGCGGTGTACTACAAGAAAGACATAGGCGTTATTGTTACTAAAGATATTAAATTTGGAAATCAGTGCATTTCAGCTGTTAAGAAAGCTAACGAAATGTTAGGACTTTTGAAAAGCCATCTAACGGGTCATAGGAGAGAAATTGTTCTCCCGTTGTATAGAAAGCTAGAGCGTTCACATCTGGAATATGCCGTTCAATTTTGGTCACCGCACCTAGTTAAAGGATGTTGACTATATGAAAAGAGTTCAAAGAAGAGCTACTAAGTTCATCGAGGGGTTATAGCATTTTGAGTATGTTGAGAGGTTAAACGAATTCGAACTCTTCACCTTGCAGAAAGAGAGGGCTAGAGGTGACTTAAATCAGGCTTATAATATTTCAAATGGATTTGATGTAGTTGGCAATGGTTTCTTTAGAAAATTTTACAGTTGGTTAATAAGAGGAAATGGTATGAAACGGATTAGAGAAAAGGCTAAGTTACAACTAAGGCATGAGTTTTTTTATCTAGTAGTGTGGTAAACGAGTGGAATAGTCTGGAAAGGAAGTGATTTAAGCAAATTTGGTGGAAAGTTTCAAGAAAAGAATAAATGAGCAACTGAATAGTTTAGCTTAAAGACAATTTAGGTTTCCTTCTGTTTGTTCTAATTACTTTTAAATTCTTCATTAGTTGAGAATTACTTATGTAATTGTATTGAGTTTCGGGGTTTTTCCCTTTGAAAATCATTTGCGGTTTTACCTTTCCAAATTTGTTTCTGTACGTTTTTTCATTGTGCTTAGTTTCTATTGACGACTATTCAGATGATTGTATGTATCCTCTTATATGTCTAAATATTCAAATCTTTTATTTGCTTAGAGTTTGTCTTATCATACTCAATGGTAAGTTTACGTCAATGAGACCCTTGTACAACAATTAAGGTATTAGGGTAGTTTTGATGAAAAATGGGTTTATTGCATATGTTTTTTAATGTTCCACATTTTGACGACGGAAATAGTTTCCTCAATTTTGTAGGTTTGATGAATATATGCGACTTTGTGTGTCTTTCTTTGCATGTAATTTTATTCCGTGTGATTGTAATTCCTTTATTTTTTGGGTGGTATTATTTATTTTGTTTCTCATCATGCTACAAGGTATTTGTTATGACGAGGGAACCTGGTTCCGTAATTTATAGTTAATGCTACGCATATATATATGATGACAGAAAAGATATCCGCAATTTTATGGATGTTTGGACGTGGTCTAGGCTTTCGCCCATCGTTTGATGTATTGATGTATTGATATATTGCCCATCCATGATTTGGTTTGTATTGCCCATCCATGATCCGTTTGATGTATTGCCCATCCATGAAACACAAATGAAAATGCTGATAAATTTTCATTTGTGTTTCATTTCCATTTAATCCACTCTTTTCTGAATCTATGTTAGGTCGAAATTAGAATATGGTTTCTTGGTTTGGCTTCTTATTTATGTTAAATACTCTAATTATGTTGAAAGAACTCGAAACAGGTTGTAACGTCTACTAACCTCATTCGATTAACCATTAATATAAAAAACACCAGTCAAAAGATAACTGGGCATAAGCCTCACGAGAGAGAAAACCAAAGCTAGGGAAAGACGACCGGTGAAGTGACTGGCACAGCACACAACTTAAAAGGTGCCAAGTGCTTCATATAAAACTCGGAATAGTTGCGTGTTTATTTTTCTTAACAATTATTTAGAACTTAATAAATAGTTTGTTTAATCTTATTTTCTGTTTCATTTTATATAGCAATTTCTATAAATTTAAGTATTTAGTTATATTGGAGAACTTGGGATTTGATTTTTGATTTGAATTTGACTTGGATTGATTCGAGTTATAATTTCATTTATTACAATTAAGTTAATTGAACATGGCTTCGAAACGTTCTTGTAGAGTAACGAGCCTCCGAACTTCAAATGATTGTTGTCTGACGCCGTAGGTGCTCAGAGTTCTGATTTTGTTTCAGTCTGCTAGTCCTTGTGCTCTGCTGGCCACTTTTGAGTAACAGACCCTTGCAAGGTTCCTGTGATTCTTATTTTTTAAACAAGTTGGGATTTGTGTTCATGATGCAAGTGTCTACTTCAATACAATAAAGTGCTGATACATTGACGTAACACTGAGTGATTACTTCCATGTATTAGCAATAGCATGCGGAGCATTAGCACATGTAGTCAATGTGCTAATGCTATGCAAAAGGCGTGAACTTACTTGTATAAATTGATAAATGGAATGATTGACTATCCTCAGCTACTTTATACATTGCAATTCACAGTTCGTAGGCCTAACGCTCATCATACAAGTTTAATTAATCTTCCTGCTTGTCATTGTAACGCAATTAAACCCTTTTCTTCTTCTTTTCTTTTTCCTTCCTTATTTATTTATTTCCCACTTTGTTATTGCATTCTAATTAACTGTTACAATATCTACCGCTGTCTTTTGTTGTTTCTTTTCAGGATGACGTCTCAAGATAAACACACGCCCTCAAATCCTATTTAATCTTCTTGGTGGTGTTCCTAGTGGAGTTTCTCTTCTATGTGCTACTATAACTCCCAACGAACTTTTGATAAACTTTTCGACTGGATGACGCATTTTATACCTACGAGAATTTTCCTATCATCGGGGGGAAATACAACACTATCTTCAGCTAACTTACTCACCCCCCGCATGAAACATAATGTATAAATTTTTAATAGCTTCGTAAAAAATAAAATTTCTTCTTCTTCTCACGTATCTTTCTTGCTTGACTTATTAAGTGCGTCACCAAATAAGTTTTCTCTCTTTGCCTGCGTTCATTGATCAATGTATGCTTAATAGTAGTGTTAATGTCCGTCTTGTTTCCTCTACTTATGATCTCTGTATTTGGATTGTTGTTGATCTGTTGGGGTGAAAATAAAATAAATAAATTCAGTGCCATAGTTTCTGTTTGAAAAACTTGTTGGTCACAACGGAATGAACTTCAGGTGGCAGAAAAACTGAGATACTTGTTTAGAAATTAGTATGGTTTGCCGCAGCATGATGGAGCATGGGATTCGCGAGCACAGACCATTATTCAAAATTCGGTGCATGTACGGTGCGCTAAGAAGTTCTGTTCAGTAAACCTTCTTAAATATTGTGTCTCAGTTGCCTATTATCACTCTTGGAGAAATTGTGCCATTGTTGGAACTTTAAACTCAGTCAAACCTATTCCCCATGTGGTTAAAGTGCAGCGTAGGAAATCTCGTGTCAGATCATGTTATTCTACGAGTACTCTGGTGGCCAGAGACCCGTGCAACGGCTTACTGTTTTATCGAAGGACCCGCTCCAGTTTCAGTGAAAGCATGACATATGGAAGGATGAGAATGATTATGCGGAAATGTTTATTGTTGTGGCACAGTGATATTTCGTGAGGGGAATAATATACATGCATTTAAATTGACTGATGACATTTAAATTGAATTTTTTCTTTAGCTATTTCTTGGAAACTACAACCGAATTTCGATCGAATTCAGCACTTTAATGGGTTCTATTACATATTTCTTTTGTATAGCACATGCAACGCAGTATGGAAAGTTTTCGCCACTTTAGATCACAATCTTCCGTTACATATTCTTCACTATTTTACACCTAAGGTATAACTGAAACTTTGGTATTTTCATTTGATTCCAATAATAGGCATTACAAGTGTAATTGATAATATTCGGCGCATCGTATTAAAAACTAATAATCTAATTTTAAAGGGATAATTCTTAACTATTTACGAAATAATTGCATCACTGATTAGGTACGTAAACATCGCAATCTTGCGGTGCATGGAAATTGCAATATTGTCTAACGTGTGATGATCTATGGGTCCTGAATCCCCTCGCAATGCGACATAGTCTCAGCGTTAAAACGAAGAACCATGGCCGCTTCTTGGAAGGCGAAGAAACTGTAATTCATAATCAGCTCCGTTAGCTGTGGATTACCTTTTAAATTTTTCATTTATTAATAGTTTGTTTTTCCCGCGGCTCTGGTAACAGTGCACAATAGTACTGGAAGCAACTACGTTTTCTTATCATCATTCTTAATCATCTGTAAATCTAAGGGACGACACGAAACTTCTACTTAAAATCCATCGAAGTGGCTTCCCCGCACTTCGCCGTACTGACTCACTTTGTTCATGTTCAACTCGTGTTTGGCACAGTATGATCTTACTAGGTTCTTGAGCCATAAAACATCAATCATATCATCATCAGCGGGCTGACATTGCTGAAAACCCATCATCAACGTTGCTGTCGTCCGTTCGAATTTATCATCTTATTCAATCGGCTTCCCGTAACGCAGATCTTTGACGTTGTGTTACGAAACATCGATCAACAACCATCAAATACAATACAAATACAAATACAAACATCAAAGTCGGCAACAGGCAAAAGCCCACCACGGCCGACCGTCAGAAA
>JJRW01S0003945.1:76745-90137 GCA_001188405.1 Loxosceles reclusa | reverse complement strand
AAAAATCCATTTACGGCGATCATAAAGAGAAAACGTAACATTAACTGCGAATATAAAGTATATTCAATGATCGCAGGCAAGGAAGAAGGAAAAACATCCGGCGGTAAACTTAGTGAATCATATTGTCGGCAAGAACGATAAATGTCAGTGGATATAATGGCGCTCAAATGAGAAGCAGGACGAATAAATACGCATGACTGACGAGAATTCGGCCTAGGAACTGTGAATAGCAATGCATCAACTTGTTGAGGACAGTCAATTTTTCCACATATCAATTTATCAAAGTAAATCAAGTGGCAAAGTTTACGCCATGTAAGTAGCATTGGCTCATTGAAATGGTCACGCACTGTAGTGACACATATATCATGAACATAAATATCCCGAGTTGCTTAAAACGTAAGAATCGAAAAAACTTGTTTTGGATTCTTCAATATCTAATTTGAGTATTTAACGAAAATAGGATGTCAAATGAAGCAGACATATTCTAACTTATTCCTAACATACGCATAACAAATACATATAAGAGTGGACACAATTTGCAAGTACTTATTATTTCGAACAACCAAGTCAAAAATCTTCTTAGCCGCTTTAATTGCATTGGAGACATGTTGCCGAAATAAAAGAGACGAGTCAAAAATAATTCCCATGTTACGGATCTCACATACGTTATTGATCTTCAGGCTAGCAAAGTAGTAATTTGACAAAAAAAAAGCTATGACAGCACATTTGGAGGCATTGAGTGAGAGTCCAATCGACCTGTTCCGTTGATACAGTGAGTAAATAGCAGACTGCAGGTCAAGACTAGATCTAATTGATCTTAAATAATTTCAAGTCATCAGCGTAAACCTTGAACACAGATAGAAAAAACATTATCATTGAAACAAAATTACCATTGAAAAAATTATCATCAGGGGTCCAAGGTTAGAACACTAGGGAGCAACATACGTACTGACATACGAAAAAGAAGAGTAGTGATGAAACACTACGATTTGTGCATACGATCAGTTAGATATGAAGAAAAGCGGTGATGAAGCTTATCTGAGACATGAAGAGAGCAAAATTTGGACAATAAAGTATCATGATCGACACGATCAAAAGTTTTAGCGATGTCCGTATATATCACATCTCATTGCAAAGTGTCATCCAAAGTTTGGTTAATATGTAAGTGCAACATATTAAATTTGATATTACAGAGCGTCTACGAATAAAATCTTGCTCGTATGGAGTTATAACTGATTCCGTGTGGCAATAGAGCTTCTCATATATTGGCGATTCAAAGCCTTCAGGAAACTCTGGCAAATAATTTTCTACCTATTCCTTACTACAAGCTTTATGTAGAGGAAAACCATGAGCATGTTTTCATATGGTGAGGAAAACGCCAGTAGAAATGAAAAGATTACAGATAAAACAGAGTGGAGATTAGAAAGATGTCACTACGTGCTTTAAGAACATATATTGGAATTTCATACAGATATACTTTTAGAGGTTTTTGACGCTTGATAGCTTTGTGGATTTCGGACTCAGATATGGTAACAGTCAAATGCTCATGCATTTTATATACGCTGATGTATAGATTGGTATTTGGTCGACGTGGGAGAAACACCGAATTGATGTAGTAAGAAACATGAAAGTATTGCATCCCCCGTTGACAGATTTCTTTTCTTCTAGTACTACGTAAATGTCCACCCACAAAGACTTCGAAATAAGCTTCTACAAACAAGAGTTGGCGTAGCTTAATCGGTTAAAGCGGCCTCTCTGGAGCTCTGGGGATGGCAAATCCTAGGTTCGAATCCCAGCGTCGACAAAAAGTAAAGTTTTTCTTCAGAACTAGATGTCACCAGAAGGCAAAGGGATCTGTTGATAAATTTATCTCAAACTTGATGGCATGATCCTGGTGCCGATCTGATATCACATTTAACTTTTTTACGTCGGACATTTAGACGATGATAAACATTTGTAAATCCCGTTTTTCAAAATTGCCCCCACATTTCGATTTTAAATTTAGGGTAGCTAGAATATAACCATTAAGTCATTTGGAATAAAACTCAGAAGAGGGACACAAGTTGGAACCGCCATGTCACACGCGCTATAAATCAAATTGCCATAAAAGTCGATTCCCTCATTTACTTTAGTGAAACTTTCCCGTCAAGACCAATGAGAATCACGGAGGTGATGACATGGTCTTATCATTGCTTTTACCGTTTTGACATTTTATTGACCTTTTCCATTGTCTTTACGAAAACAACTTTGTACAACAGTTATTATCATAGCGTCGCATATAATACCATTCGTTTTTTGTAGTAAGAAAATTGACGATAGCATACAGGGGAGGATGATAACTATCGTTCGTTAACAGCAGTTCATCTGTGGTAGAAAAGTTCATGTAATATTCTCCAGTAATAGTGAGAACTATATCTATATCTATATCTATATATCTATATCTATATCTATATATATATATCTATATCTCTATAAATATATATATAAATCAAGTAAGTTAAGATTTATATTTAAAACACCGTTCAAATTGTTACACACTCCCTATTTACCGACGCCAGGACTTGAACTGATCGTTAAGCTGGAGAGTGACCACTTTCAGCTACTGGGCAGCTTATTATTTAAGTATTTTGTCGGGGGAACCTCACACCCTCCCCCACGTATTGGGAGAGGTCAAGCCACAGGCCTCACCTCGAGTGGTGGACTTGGTGGTGGATGATGGGTGGATCCATGAGTTCAGGCGCCATTTATTACAATCGGCGCCTCAACTCATGGACCCACCTTGTGGTCATGGATTCTTGGCCGTTAGGATCAACATTCAAGGTCATTCCCATGACTTGACCCCTCTCTCTCTCTCTTTCTCCCTCAACGTGGTGAAGAATGTGAGGTTCCGCCAAAAAAGACTTATGTAATATGACAGACAAAGGTGCTCAGATACCCAATGGCGAAGCAGAAATCGAAAAGCTGTCGCTCCGGAGCTGACAGATCCGTTGTTCAAGTCCTAGCGTCGACAAAGGGCTTTTGTTACAAATTGCATAAAATTCCAGAAATTCATCAAGGGGGAAACTCTTGTTAAATACCAACGTAAACATGGAAATTTGGCTTTTGCCAAATACCTATAATACATTTGGAATATTGAAATCACTTATTATAATGGGGTTGTCCGTCATAGGCGGTTGCAAAGCATCGAAACTACTAAAGAATTTGCAAAAAACGTCTGCAGATGGTAACGTGGAGGTACGCCAATGTTGCATACGGAAATTGTGAAAAATTACCTATATGAATGGAAGAAAAATGCGTTTAACATATTACGTCAAAGGCGAAATACGTTGTGTGCGATATTTTTTTTTTTCATTGCTAAAGAAGAACCACTTTATGTGGACTTTTCAGAAACACTGAGTCCACGGTCATGAAGAACTATAAAATGTCTTTTGTCAAACAATTGAGTATCGAAAACATCGTCTTGAATCGAGGTTTCCGTTCGGGAAGTTACTTCATATAATCCTCAGATAATATTTCAGTAAAAAGAAACTATTTTTCTTATTAGCCCTTGAACTTTCTGATAATACAGTGTATGATGTCTTGCATGATTTTGCGAAGATACATTTATGCCAAGATACCTTTAGTCACTTTTCAAAAATGTATTCATCGTTCAAATTCTCTATTTTTCAATGAGTAAATACTTTCTTAATCAATTGATCTGTTAACATTCATCAGTAAATCCTATTTGTGCGATGGTTCCTTGATCCTCTAATCGATTCATTTAATCATAATCGTCCGTTCGAATCTACACTGTGTTGGCATCTTTGCAGATCCTCGTGTCACTGAATTCCAACCAACCAACGAACCAAATCCGGGAGATAAGGACCGAGTAGTTGATAGTTCAAATGTGTCGACAGGATTAGTGTTCATTTGTAGAGTTGATAAAAGAGTAGTGTGTTTTCATTACAGGCCGTCTTCCACATCTTGGAGGAAAGGAAGACCTAATGACCTTCCCGCTTTACCAAAACTCAGGAGAGATAAATAGAGAATCCTCGCAATCATTTTCGATTTTGAGATGGAAGGGAAACGCATGGGATGAAGACGGAAGATGAGATGGATGAAGATGAGATGGAAGGGAAACGCATTATTCACTCCGTCACTTACACCTAGCGTAAGATATTAGACATGGCCCTTTCGGGCCAGTCACCGCCCCCACGCTTCTCAAGGAGGGTATTAGCGCGGCCCAGCCGCTGCTAGCTCAGAGGAGCCTGAGCTTCAACCGCAGAATTCGGTACCAGGTTCACCCAATCCGACTGAACGCCGGAGCAGAACAGCCGACAGAGCTAGTACTGATATTAATATCCGTCGTCGCATCGGGGCGGAGGCAGTCGTCGGACACCCTCTCGGGTGGGTTGACCCGGTCACTCCGCTCCACGCGCCGAGTTCAGAGCCTCGGTTAAGTGGCTTAGTGGTGCAGAGCCCCGCTGGGCCGAATACGGACTAGCATATGGGTGATACACCGCCACCGACCTATCCGATACTACTCCCTGCCATAACTGCACGAGTATCCGGATAGCCCAAGCCGTAACCCTAAGCCCGAAGGCCAGAGAGTTCGTGCCCAGCCAGATGGCAGCCGTCCAAAAACGATACGTCTGAGAACTCTACTCTGCGAAGCAGCAGTAGGGTAAAACTAACCTGTCTCACGACGGTCTACACCTAGCGTAAGAAAAGCGAAAAGTATGGTAATGACTAATGACATTTGACTAATGACTAATGTCATTAGTCGTTAGTGAAATGATAATCATAATGACTAATGACTTGTGTGGTACAGCTGTGTCCATTAGCATATAAAATATAATGCTTACCCCAAAACTGTTGATGGATGACTCACAATAGACTGTACCATCACTTTGCAGTGTCAACGCCAGGAACATAGTCCAGCCAAACGTCCAACACTTTGGTGCATCACAAATGTCTATCAAGGTTATGTTTCACCTTATATGATTAAATAACACTTTATGAAGCGCATCTCAGAGAAAATGTCACTTCCTTATAATTGGATGCCCTTTTTGAAATACATCTTATTCTGACTGGTTGGTTGGTTACTGGAAATTCAATGGCAAAAGGATCTGTAAAGTCCGTGCTGTGCCAAACAGAAGATGACTACAAAACATGTAAAGAAAAACTGCCTGTAGTCGATGCCGTGATTCGAACCAACGGATCTGTCAGCACCGAAGTGTACGCTTTAACGATTTAATAATTTAACGCTTTAACAAATAATCTGGACAGCTTATTTGAAATACTTTTGTGGGCAGAACCCTTACATCCTTCCCTACGTTGAGAGATAGGTAAGGTTAGATCATGACATCGAGTGGTGGACCTAACGGTTAGGTCCTTGGCCACTAGTGTGAGTCCATTAATTCTGGCGCCATTGTGAAGAAACTGCCCTGTTGTCAACGCATTGGACTGGAGCCTACGGATGTGTCATCTCTAGAAGATCGCTTTACCGGTTAAGCTACGCTGATATTCACCTGGGAAGCTTATTTCGAAGTCCTTTTTATGTGGGGAGAATCTTACAAGCACTAAGTGGTTTGGACGCCTCGGAGACGCCACGTCACTCCACGTATCTTTCAAACAAAATGAGTTCCTGAGCAGCTGAATAGAGAAGAAACAATAACTCTTTCATAATTATAGCTCGCTTTCTTCAAAGCAAATCTTAAAAGAAATTCACTTAGAGAAGTAAATTTTCTTCACTCCTTCGACAGAAGAGTTTTCACTCCGAAAGCGAAGCACCATTTTGAGAGAGCGAAAGAATGAAAATCCACATTTTCTTAGGAAAAGAAAATCGTTCCTTTGAAGCGTGTGGGTATCCCGAGAAGGTTATTCCAGATTTTATGGTGTGAAACTTACCCTGAAACTCCTTTTGTAAATAAATCAATGTCAATAATAAGTAGAATTTATATGTTTTTCATTGTTTTTCAGCGATTAAATGAAGCTTAAATAGATTTTCGCGCGTTATTGACAAAAAAGACGGAAAGTATGGAATAGCGAATTGATAAGCTTGAAGTATTCATGAGAAGGAAATACGAAGTACTTTTTTCATGGCATCCCATTTTGTTTTCTTTTACTCCGTTTCTCTTTCTCTTATCAGCGAATGGCTTCTATATAGATAAATAGAATGCTCTTAACCGTGGATAGCCTCAAGTTATTCACTCCGTAAAGAATTTTTTACTTGCGTCGAACATCATGATGAAATGCCTCATTTAGTGGCAGAAAGAAACAGTAGCACCATTGATGTCTTTTCAGAAAAGGACGGTTGATTTATTTATAGAAATCATGTTCTGAAACGAAAACAAAAATATAATTACATTGTTATCCGTAACATGTAATTACTGACTGCAACGGCATTCATTCGCTTTTTTTAGCTTCTTTCTGTGCTATCTAATTAGTGATACTGTTAGAGCCAATGTTTTTTGGCTTTATCGGTACAGTAATTTAGTTACATTTAATTTAAAAAACAACATGATTTCCGTTTAACAAACACAAATTCAGCAATTCAAAAACGTAATTAGTTTTGTGTAGTTTGCTTTACCAGATGATGATGACTTTACCAGCTGATGATGACAGGGATCCTGATTAAATCCTTAGTCCCAAAAATATATCACTTTTCAAGTTACTGCATTTACTATGAAATCAACGATAGAATTAGTACCCTCAAAATATGACACTTACATGTAAAAGTTTTGTATGTGATTCATATTTCGGTTAGGCGATCTCTGTACTTGTTTTCCGTGCTACGTTAAAATTTTCTTCATATAAATATTCAATTACCCGAGTATTTATATCCTTCTTGCATGTGACGCGTTGACGTTAGTGACGGGCGTTATATAACAAACGTTTTTTATGAATGCTCAGTTGGAGTGCCGGCCACCATAGTGGGGCGCTACTATCCCGAAGAAGGGGTTCGGGGCCTAACTGTCACGGCCTTTTTGAGGAGGAAATAACCTTATTCCCAGAGGGCGCAGCACACTCTCTTTGAAAGAGGCTATTGAAGACAAACACAGCATCCATGCCCTTACGGAATTGGAACCCCAACTCTTGTTGTTTGTAGTCCGATAACAGAGCCAAAAGAATAGCAAACAAACTGTTTAAACATACATCGAGACTTCTGGGTCAGAGTGTGACGTCATCTGGACTTCTCGGTTCCAACGTTCCGATGTTATTGTACACATCTTCTTCAGGGAACTGAATGAATTATCTTTCAGTTCCCTGACAAAGATATGTGCCATCACATCGAAGCATTGGAACCGAGAAGTCCAAATGACGCGGCACTCTGAACCAGAAGTTTCTATGCGTGTTGATGATTCTGGCCGTGAAAGCCTTCCAAGTTCAAACTGTTTAAAGCTTATCAAAAGCAACAAAACGATACACAGCTCAGAGGAATTCACTGCATACAGAAGTGTGCTCAACACACTCCTAAAATGGCACCAAAACATCTTACTACGAGAAGAAGTTTCGAATAACATCTGGAAACCAGCGACAAACATGCAAACTAATTAACGATATTCTAAATAACAATCCTGCTAACTATTTCTCTTCAGTCATACATCGTTCACAAAATAACAAGGAATTGATTGCAAAAAGGAACCGCAGTTTACAATGTATTAAATAAACACTTGTAGTATGCACCCACAAAGGACTTCAGAAATAAACTTTCCAGACAAGCGTTTCCTCCGGAGCTGAACGCTCCGTGTTCGAATCCCGGCGTCTACAACTTTTCATTACAAAATGGCGTTCGATCAGGCACTCACACTAGTGGCCAAGGACCCAACCGTTAGGTCCACCACTCGAGGTCAGGCCGTACCCTGACCTCTCTCTTTCAAGTGGGAAAGGATGTAATGTCCACCCACAAAGGACTTCAGTGATACGCTTCCCAGACAAGCGTCGGCGTAGCTTAATCGGGAAAGCGGTTCCTCCGAAACTTAACGTTCCGGGTTCGAATCCTGGCGTCGACAACTTTTCTTTGCACACTTTATAAAGAGTTCCAGTACGTTTATGGTAAACCGTAAACAAATTACCACACAAGCATAGAAAATTTTCAATATTTCAAATAATAGTCTTTTACTTTTTCTTACGCCAGCAACTGAATTTGAAATTATTTTTTTGTTTTGTTCTACCATCAGAAACTCAAAAGCTGAAGATTATGTTGGACATTTAAACCGCCTTCATCAAGCATGTCGCACTACTGTCTCGGAACCTTTAACACAAATCATTAATAAATCATTTGAACATGGTGTTTTCCTGCAAAAATTAAAAATCTCAAAAGTAACTCCCATATTGAAAAAAAGGTGACAGCGCTCACGTGGACAACTATCGTCCATATCGATCCAGTTCTGTCCAAACTTTGAGAGAAGGCATTACTTCTCCATTTCAATTCATTTCCTACAGGAAAAACAAGTTACTTTTTCCCAACAAATTCGGCTTTGATAAAGGTCACTTTACTGAAACTATCCTATTAACATTAACAGGAATACTGAAAATATACTTAGGGATTACAAGCTTCACAATGGGGATATTCATTGACATAACGAAAGCATTTGATACTATTGATCACGAACTATATGAATATGAAATAAGAGCTTGTTGCCACAGGATTCTTCATAGTTATCTCTAGAACAGAGAACAACAATACGTCTCAGCATGTAGATCACGCTTCCTTTAAACTAAACAATATCCCTGGCGTACCGCAGGGATCGATCTTTTCTTTATAATTTACGTAAATGATATCATTCACCTTCGTGATAAAGCAAATTTTTGTTTCCGGTAAATCATTAGATGAAGTATTTCAACAAGCCAACTAAATCCTAACTAAAAATGTTCTCCAACTGGCAAACTCACAATAAATTACTTCCGAACTTCAAGAAAACATCATGCGTTATTTTCCATGCGTGTCAACGGCGTATAAATACTAAAAATTATTTTCTGACCTTTGATAATGAAATAATTGAAAGAGCGCACACTGATACCTTTCTTGGGATATGCATTGCCTAAAATCTAAGTTGGAAAAATTGTATAAGCAAACTGTGCAAAGAATAAAGTATGCAGTCTCGTATTAAATTACAAAACTTGGAGATTACTTTTCGACCGTTTATAACTTACTCGCGCATTATCATCTATCCTATGCCGCGGAAATCTGAGTCCTGATCTACCAATTAAACCTGTAACCACTGTATGTAGCCAAAAAGAGTAGTAAAAATAATGATGCATATCTTCAAACATTTAACAGCTCAGAACTTCCTTTTCGTTAGTTTAATACACTTCCACTCAATGCTATCATCTTCCAGAAAACCGCAATTTTGGCTTTTGAATAAATCTTTTACTTTTCACCAATAACTGATATTTTTTTCAATAAAAATGCCCTCCTTGCGTTTAAAGCAAGAGGTACAAATAAGAATTTATATCTTCCAACTATTCACAACAATTTAGTTAAATTTATTTGTAACTTTCAATATGTTAAAGTGTGGAATAAACTTCCTGGTGATCACAAAAAATGCAGAACGCTGTACGCTTTCAAAGCTACTCTCAAAGAATATATAATTACCCAACAATCCCCCTCAGGGGTTAAACGTTTGGTGAATACTGTGACAGAATTTCTTTACTGGTTGTCGACGCCGGGAATCGAACCCGGAACGTTCTACTCCGGAGAGCCGCTTTAACCGGTTAAGCTACGTCGACTCTTGTCTATCCAAGCTTATTTTTAAGTCTTTTGTGGGTGGGCATTACACCCTCCCCCACTTGAAGGAGAGGTCAGGTTACGACCTGACCTCGAGTGGTGGACCTAACGGTTGGGTCCTTGGTCAGTAGCGTGAGTCGCTAAGTTCGGTCGCCATTTGTAAAGAATGACTTTACTGGTTGTCGACGCCGGGAATCGAACCCGGAACGTTCTACTCCGGAGAGCCGCTTTGACCAGTTAAGCTACGCCAACTTAGGATTTCTGGGCTTATTTTGAACTTTTTGTGGGTGGGCATTACAATACGGAGAATGACGTGACGTTCCTGAGGTGCCCGAGCTCCATAGTATTCCGTAATCACCTTGTGTTTGGCACAGTGTGGCTTTACAGGTCCTCGTGTCATTAAACTTCAAATAATCAACTCTAACCAACTACCCTATATACATTCTCTCACCTTTTCATAAAAGAATCCACTTTGGTTATGAAGAAATGCTTGTTTAAGACTTCCCCGACATTTGACACATGCCCGCAACTCCTTACAAGCTGTAGTTAAGGAAGATTGTGGAGAATTAACCTCATCCTCCACCTCTCTCCTCCTGTTTTCTTTTCCCGATCCGTTCTTAACTCCATCACGTTGTATTCTAGCAAGCTTTGTTCCTCATCCACATGAACAAGAAATTATAATATTTTTTTTCCATTTCTCATGTCGTAAAAATATATGCTTTAAAATAATAATGACACCGTTTAGCATTTAAATATAGCGGACAACGCTTCCTACGTCTGTTATCAGCATCAGTTTATGAGATCAAATGTGTTCCTGTATACTCATGATGTAATCGTGCTGTCTTACCATGCAAATGTTTAATAAAGTTTAAAGTTCAATAAGAAAATCAAGAAATATTATTTATGTGCAAGTCACATAAACATACTCTGTTTTATGTACATATTGGTAATCATGTTCAATCAATCATTGCGCATGTAATAATGATGTAAGTCACTCTGATCTCATTGCAATGGGTTGGGAGAAGCGTATTGTATTCTAGGAAAAGAAATGTGGGGGAAAGTTAAAATATGGAGGCCTAGCTATCTATTACATACTTTCAAAATATTTCTTGTCGTAGCTCAGAGGGTACCTACATATATTAGCTTTGTAAAGAAAATGCATCGTAACTACCACCTGTGTAAGGGGTTTAGGGCACACTTTTATGTCTTGTAGCTGTTATATTTCCTCCTAGAAGCAGATGGTGGTCGGTGCGTTCACTTTAAGATTTCTCGACCTCCTCAGTCAACATAAAAACTTTCACTGTAAATATTCCTTTCAAAGTTATTAGAGATGATAGCGTGTCCCTGGTTCCCTTAGATAAGAACAAGTCTGGGATCCCTTTGCAAAACATTCTGGTTATGAACTTTACTGATTCATTTTAAATAAAATTGCAATATGTTATATCGTTTCTTAGAATTTTTTAGATTATTTCTTCTTATGTTAAAGGTACAGCTTTCTGCGCATTGTTGAGGCAAATACAAGCGTACTTGTAGCCGAAGCAATGGCGAATAACAAATGCTTGAATAGCCATTTCTGTGCATTGTAAAACTATACGTGATATCATTTATCCACAAAAAAAATCTATTTTTTTTAATTTTTCAGAAAATACACTGTTGAGTTCAGAGTATTTTAATCAAATGTCTTAATCATAATTGATGTAAATTACATTTCCAGAATATACACAATTTTTGTAGGGGTACTGAAATGGCAGTAGAACAGTGTGGAAAAGTGACATCCAATGCATAATGTGTTTTGATCCATGAAAATACAGTTATGTTTTTACATTTCTTGTTTTCGTATAGCGTACGAGTTGGAACGGGTTACAGCTATATCCAGAGCGGGGTTCATTGGGATGAGGATGAAACATTCGATAAATGACTATCAGATCACAGGTTACACTCTCAGGTGATCTAGCTACAGTATTCATCTGCCATGAAGCATGAAACACATGATATTGATTATACACAAATGACGTGCATTGATTAATCATAGCTGTTCCCCCATTCGAAAGTTCATTAGTCTTATAACGAAGTGCTATGTGTTGGTTCTTCTACGAAATAAAGATTTGATGAAGCATTAATTAGTGCCTCTTTTTCTCGGGAATTCCAACCTAATGTAAAAGAAGGATATTTCTTCAAATTTATGAGAGTCAAATTACAGAAACTCCCACACATATATGTGCAATGTGTTGGAAATATTAGTGCACACTATACCATGAACACACAGAACGCTTTCTATATCCAGTAATGAACCTTCATTTGAAAACGTATACCGTAAGTTGCACATAACTAGTTAGCTCCCTCCATAAACTCTCCATCAAATGAAACTTTCACCCAACTCTTGTAACAAGCACCCTTTACCGACGCCAGGACTCGAACTTGGAATGTTCAGCCGGAGTGATCCCGCTTTCCCAATTGAGCTATGCCAACGAGCGAGTATCTGGAGAGCATATTACCTAAGTCTCTTGTAGGAAGTGATATTTCACGCTATCAAGACAAAATAAAATTATGAGACATTAGGATTTTCCTTCAAACTTGCAACATCAAACTTGACATGCACCAACTACAATTAGATTCATTCATTGGCATTACGCCAGTAATTGAGCAATTACTACAGTTGTAATATAACGTTTATACCGGTGACACAATTAAAATGGTACTATCCTATCTTCTTTGGGGAACCTTTTGATGTGGAAGAACGTTAGGGATTATATTTAAGAATAAAATTTAGAACCATGTGATTTGCATAAACTCGAGTACCATGTGAGGCTCTCCTTCACAAAAGACTTAGATAATGAACTTTCCACAAATCTGTCAGTGTAGTTTAATAGGGAATGCGGTCATTCCGGAGCTGAACGATCGAGGTTCAAGACCTGGAGTCAATAAATGGCGTTTGTTGCAAATAGCGCCCGAGCAGAGATCCACACTTGTGGTCATGGACCCTTGGCCGTTGGGGGTCTGCACTAAAAGTCAGGCCCGTGTTATGATTCTCTATCTTCTTCTCTCTCTATCTCCCTCAACGCGGGGAAGTATATGAGGCACCCCCTCACAAATACATAGCTGCCCAGATACTCATAGGCGTAGCTTCATTGGTAAAGCGGTCACTCCGGAGCTGACAGATCCGTGGTTCAACTCTTTGCGTCGGCAAAGAGCGTCTGTTAGAAATGGCGCTCGAACTCATGGACCCACTTTTGTAATCGTGGCCTCTTTGCCCGTAGGTCCACCAGTCGAGGGCAGGCCCGTGATCTGATCTCTCTCTTTCTCAGTGTGGAGGAGGATGTGAGGTTCCCTTCACACAAAAGACTTAAATAATAAACTGTTCAGAAACCCGTGGGCGTAGCTTAATTGGGAAAGCGGTAACTCCAGAGCTGAATAATCAAAGTTCGAGTCTTGGCGTCAGGAAATGGCGTCTGTTACAACATGTGCGAAAAATATCCTTCTAAACCTATTGAAGGTCTGTGGTTAGAATCTTTAGCTGATATAGGCAACTGCGTTTTTCTCCCTCAAAGTCGAGAGCGACTAACAATGCCGATAGAATAGTGTAATGGAAACATGAAAATGTATATTCTAATTTTGGATGGAGTAAAATAATATACTTATTAAGGGAAAGCAGAGCTCAATTTTCTTTTTAATCAGCAAAA
>JJRW01S0003944.1:40472-52687 GCA_001188405.1 Loxosceles reclusa | reverse complement strand
ACCTATTAAGAGAAGGAAAAAAATAGAAATTGTCTAAGAAATGGACTTTTTCGTTGAATTACCGGGATTTTCAACGGATTTGTTCGGTGAAAAACCAAATGTCCAACCCTTGAAACATCAGATTTTTACCTAGACATATTTACGTCGCAATGCAACCAATTTTCAATGCGACTAAACATCGTTTTATAACCGGATTTTCAACCATTTTGTGCTACTCGTGTTCCAATTTTTTGAGCGAAACTTTTTTGAAGGACTACAGAAAAAAGAGAACCAGACAACAAAAAGAACAAAAACCTCCTATATGGATATCTTTTGTGTAGTAGGCGGGAATACAAAGGTGTGCGAATTTGACGGAAAAGAAGAGAGGGCGTGAAGTGCCATGAAGGACAAGCAGCTCAAGCGACGCTGACTCCAACGTCCTCATTTCTCAAGTGTATTTGAAATTAAAAAGAAAATCTCCTTACCAAAATGCGTCGCAAAATACTCCAGGAATTAATTTTAATTCTTGCGCAAATTGTTTTCTAAAAAGTAAAAGAAAAACTACAGAAAAAAAAGGGAAAATTTTTCTGCTAAGCGATCTTTGAGAAAACTGACAGAAAACGTGCAACTTCTCCAAGAAAGGGGAACGGAAGAGGAGAAAAGAAAGAGAGAGGAGAGGAGTAGAGAAAACAACAGGGAGAAGGAACACCCATCGCTGAGAAGTTTTTCGCTTAAAACTCGATAATCTTAGCACTTGTCTTCGCATAACACCATATGTTGTTGATGGGGAGGATTCCTCTCCACCTCCGACGCCATCCCCGACCAACTTCGCCTCTCCGCTCCACCCTGTCCGACCTGCCTACAAACACCGACCCCGATTAAATTATGGAAACTGCCAAGTTCAACTTTTCCCCGACTGTGAGTCGAGGGCTAATTAAATTAAGAAGCCTCTTGAGTTGCCGCGCCGTGCTACTTGTCCTTTTAAACGGCTGATTTCTTTAATTAATATTGAGTTAATTGTGTTACTTGGCTCCCGAAGAAGTCGTTTCGAGGCGAATGAAACGTTGAAATCTGCGGGAAGAGTTCTAACGAATTCCCCGGTTGAGGCAAATTTCGCAAAGATAGTTAACCGCTCTGCATGTTGGCGTGTCTGGACGCTGTGGTTGTAATATACTATTTTCAAGATAACTAGAGCTCATCACTACTACTTATAAACAGCAAGGCCCCCAGCCTCCACATACGACCCATTTTCTGTGCAATTCTAGATCTTCGTGCTTCCCCACTGTAAGACAAGTACTTATGATTTCGGCAATTTGGAAGTTTGGCATCACTGATTTACGCCTTGGGGCTCTCTTCGCTACACTACATCACCCGTAAAACCCCGACTTTCCACCCGCCCTGGTGATTCGAGGGTATTTGAAGACATTTTTTCAATTTGGAAACATAATACACCATCTGGCCAAAAGTATCCGGACACCCAGTGATATGCACTCGGAGAGTGCTGAGGCATATATTAATATGATGTTGGTCCCATTTTGCATTGATTACAGCCTGCACAATGTCTGGGGAGACTTCCCACCTGTTTTTGATAGGTGGCCATAGGAATGGACTTCCAGGCGTCCGTCACAGAGGAAGTGAGTGCTGGCAGTGAGGTTGCTCGGTTTGACTGGCGACGTAATTGGCGTCCTACTTCGTCCCAAAGGTGTTCTATGGATTGAGATCGGCGCTCTGAGAAGGCCAGTCTAGTTTCTGAACACCCATTTCGTCAAAACCATGGCTTAAGAAGTCTCGATGTGTGAATGGAGCTGTTATCCTGCTGGAAGAGAAATGGGCCTTCCCCGAGATATTGCCATAGAGTTGAAAGAGCAGTATTGTCCAGAATATCCACATACATCTCAGAGTTCACGTTTCTAACCACAAGCACAACGGGACCCAGGCCAAACCCTGAAAAACACTCCCATACCATGATGCTGTCAACACCAAACTTGACAGTCGGCACAATGTCACAGTTACTTAAGAAGCTCTCGCTGGGCATCCGCCACACCCAGACGCGGCCATCGAACTGCCAGATTATAAAGCAAGATCCATCTCTCCAAAGAACATTTTCCACATGTCTACAGTCCAATGACGGTGATCTCTGCACCATTGCAATCGACGCTTCGTATTCTGGGGAGTGATGTTTGGCTTGTGAGCAGCAGAACGACCATGGAGTTCCAGGTTTTGTAACTCTCGACGAACAGTCCTGCTGCTAGCACTAACGCCTGATGTTCTTTGGAACTCTTGAGTGATTTCAACCAACGAGAACCTGCGATTTCGTGTCACGACCCTTTTCAGAGTTCTACAGCTGAGTTCACTAATTTTGTTCTGCCTGCCACTTCGATTTTTTGCAGTTTCACTGCCGCGACGTTTCCATTTCACAATTACATCACTCATAGTGGATTTTGGCTTCTGTAGTATGTCCGAAATTGCACTAACTGATTTCCCACAAAGATGGCATCCCATTGTTATGCCACGATCAAAGTCACTAAGCTCCTTTGACTTACTCATTGTCTCACAAACGCATACATATGACCTGACAAACCACTATCACCGCTTTTATAGCTGTCGGTTACGCATCAAATTACGTCACCAGCCAGATCCACTTCTTTCGGTGGGTGTCCGGATACTTTTAGCCAGACAGTGTAATCATATTGAAACTATACTGGTTACTATAAATTACGAAACAAAGCGAAAAACCTGTTAACCGTAAACATGTACAACTCAGTTGGATGAAATTTGGTGGGCATCTTCATGACACCGCATACGGAATGAACACAGTGGAACATAACGCATTACAATTCGTACCATTTTGCAAAACATAAGAAGTCAAAACTCCAGGTGTGCAGATGAAACAGGTGGTAACAACTAAATCCATTTGTGTTGTCACTACGTCTCGATACACCAGTTCCTTCAGATGGCCCCATAGGAAAAAATCCAACGGCATAAGATCTGGCGAACGTGGCGGCCATAGAACCGGACCTCCACGTCCGATCCAGAGACCGGGGTATTCCATATCCAGCCAACCACGTACAGGAGCACAGAAATGCGCCGGAGCCCCTCGTATTAGTTGCTCGCTTTAGTTGCTCATCTGCATGTTGTTTGTACTTCGGTGGACCCCGCGATGTTGCAACGTGTGATGACAGCCATTCCACGGCGTGCTCAAGCCTGCCTCGACATGCACGGCGGACATTTTGAACATCTGCTTTAAATTGTGCATGTACGTATACTGCTGTTGATATGTTCAATAAAGTGTTTTTTCTTGCACCGGCAGTGACGTCATACTTTGTTTTTCGTATTTTTCTCGTAAACTATGGATCGTACAGGAACGCTTCTTTGGGCAGTTTTTATGTACTCCCAACGAGGAATCTAGCTGTGCAGAGTTTATGCGGTCGTTTTGGGACACCCTGTATATTTGTGGGGTTGTAGATTTACGGGAACATTTTGAAAGGTGCATTATTAACTTTAATATTATTTTTGATTTGAATTACGTCTGCTAAACGTAGTTGTTCTACGAAATCTCCAAGAGCAGCAGACGCATTATTGTCTGACTCCGCGGGAGTTCAGACACAAGTATTTGATATAATGTCCGAGTCTCGTGCTCGCGTCGTGACTTAGCCGGGTGAAACAATAAAGACATTATAACAGAGAGATTATCTGCTGCCCTCTCTGAGAATAGGACTATTTTTTAAGACCTTGACTGCGAGGCCGATTCTTTCTTGGGATAGCAGTGCCCTAGTATGTGGTGGCCGACATTCCCATGTGTAACATCTGCAAAAATAAAAAAATAACAGCCAGGGTTTCCCGAAATTATCGATCGCGAGCTACCAGTTAACAAGTTTCGGTAGTTCACAGTTCACAACTAACGGATAAACTGCGCACTGTTTCAGCGCGTGCTAAAAGAAATGTATACAGAATACTATCCACTTGTAGCCCGTCTATAGCTTTACGAGTGAAGATGCTGCTTAGTTATCCACACCTACGTGAGGTCACATGATAGAGTCACGAAAATAAGAAAAAGGACGCTTACAGATGACGTTTAGAAAATTATACTCGAATAGCGATCACCTAATATTAAAAATTGTGTGAAAACAAATATAACAAAATTAAAATTTCATTATTATGCAGAAAACAAACTGCTGCTCAAAGAAAATGCATACCAAGAAAAAGACTGTAATGCCCACCCATAAATGTCTTCGAAATAAGCTATCACGAACAAGCGTCGGCATAGCTTAATCGGTTAAAGCGCTTGCTCTGGAGCTCTGGGTATGACAGATCCGTTGGTTCGTATCCCGGCGTCGACATAGTTTTTCTTTACAAATGACGTCCGAACATAGCGAATCACATTAGTGGCCAGGGACCCAACCATTAGGTCCATCGCTCGAGGTCAGGTCGTTACCCTGACCTCTCTTTCAAGTGGGAGATGGTGTAATGCCCACCCATAAATGTTATAGTTAAATAAGCTATTACAGACAAGCGTCGGCGTAGCTTAATCGGTTAAAGCGGTCATTCTGGAACTCTGGGGATGGCAGATCCGTTGGTTCGAACCCCGGCGTCGACAAAAAATAAAGTCTTTCTTTACAAGACATAAGTTACAATAAAGATATTTATTGGAAAGAATACACACGTAGTGTAAGGTATAAATCCTTAAAATTGAACTGCAATCCCACAAGAAACATGTTAAGTTTAGTACTTTATGTGAGTACCTTGAGCTCTTATAAGTGATGCGACTCGGCGTAGTATTGACCTATACAGATTTGTATAGCTGTCTGTGGAATGTTATTCCGTGAGGACTGAATAAGTATTCACAATCACACGTATTCACATTGAATACGTATTCACATCAGGCGTAACTACAACTGACGAGTTGTAGTTGCGCCTGATGTCATACGGCCCAACTTTCCAGCAATCATTCTCCACACATGTTCGACGGGAAACAGATCGAACGACCACGTAACTGCAACTGACGTGTTGTAGTTGTCACACGAGCCTATTGTCATACGGGCCAACTTTCCAGCAATCATTCTCCACACATGTTCGACGGGAAACAGATCGAACGACCACGTAACTACAACTGACGTGTTGTAGTTGTCACACGAGCCCAATGTCATAGGGACCAACTTTCCAGCAATCATTTCCCACACATGTTCGACGGGAAACAGATCAAACGACCCCGTCGGACGAGACAGAGTTTACATTTCTTGAGCACAAAAGAAAGTCGAGCAGTGCGTGAGACATGAGCAATAGAACAAAGTGGTTCTGTAGGTTCAATGCAGCAATGGTAAGACTCTTGCTTCCAACTCCTCAGGAATGTACCACTGACAATTCATATTGCCTGCGATCATAGAAGACCTGAAACCATGAAAAAATGACGCTGACGATAGGTCATTATGACTCTCTGCAATGGAAGTTTCCAGATGGCGTTCCTCCACAGTACCTGCAATATGTAGATTGAAGATACTGTGGCGAATTGAAGTTGGTGGTTGAATTGTGGTGTGGTGAATTGAATTGTGGTGTATTGAAGATACTGTGGTGTGATTGAAGATACCCCACACAGAAAAGACTTCGAAAATAAGCTGCGCAGATAAATGCCGGCGTAGCTTAAACAGAAAAGTTGTCTCTCCAGAGATGGCAGATCCGTGGTACGAATCCCGACGTCGACAAAAAGCAAGTTTTTTTTTCAATGGTGTCTGAACTTATGGACTCACACTAGTGGCCAAGGACCCAACCGTCAGGTTCACCACTCGAGGCCCAAGAGATACCTTGACCACTTTCTCAACGTGGAGGAGAATGTTAAGTGCTCCCCCACAAAGGGCTTCGAAAATAAGCTGCCCAGATACCTGTCTGCGTAGCTTAAATGGAAAAGCTGTCTCTCCGGAGTGACAGATCCGTAGGTTCGAATCTCCGCGTCGTCAAAATGGCAGTTTCTTTACAAGTATCTGCATATTCAGCCGTCCTCGTTTCACAATTTGTATCTATACTCGTCAAAAATGATGCTCCCATTCAGGGACCCATTGTCTTCGTTCTCAACACCATTGCAGTCACTGCCGTAGATGGTAAAAGCCAACAAAAATCGCAAACTTAGATGCCCAGCTACGAATCCTCGTTGCAGCAATCTTTGCCCAGCAATGCTGGTAGACATTGTCGATCTGTTACCGTTCTCATCTAATACAAATATCAAAGTCGGCAACAGGCAAAAGCCATTATGACTGTCCTGCTCGACGGACAGCAACTGAATCTGTTTCGATAACACTGTTAATTAATTAGTTAAGTAGGTAGTTCATTAGAACTTAATGGCACAAGGGCCTGAAAGACCGTTCTATGCCAAACACAAGATCAGATAAAACAGTAAATGACGGGCACCTCGGGGGTTCGCCAGCGACGTTACTCTTCCTACTCAGAAAAAAGGTGAACCCTGAGTGGTGCTAATGCTGTTTGAAATTTCTGCACGATCCATCACCGCCACGCGTACCAAGTGTCTATCTTCCCCGATTTGACATTCCTATGGGTGTTCCAGTTATCTCACGTCAATGCGTAGAACCTTCCTTCGTTCATTTTCTCCAAATACGCGTCACTGTTTTAACGTCCCGTCTAATACGTGCTGCGGAACTAGAAACAACCTTCTCCTAAGCCAACCATTCTCTCTCTCTCTTTCGAAGTCCGATAGTTGTTCATAATATTGCCTCGTTTTGTGACGAGATATACTTGCATACTATGTAAAAAAAACTTGCCCTTTTTGTCGACGCCGGGATTCAAACCTACGGATCTGTCACCTCTGGAGAGATCGTTTTTCCATTTAAACTACGCCTGATATCTGGGTACCTTATTATCAAAGTCTTTTGCGGGAAGAACGTTACAACTTTCAGCGTAATAACAATAGACTTTACCGACACAATGATTTAAATTTGCTTTTTACGGTCCAATATCCTTCGAGTCGTATTTCTACTTCAACTGCGCGCACATCATATTAGCATACGCAGCTGGAATTGTAACCATTTGCATCTGTCGTTCTAAATAAAATCGTGCTGTAAATTTCAGGTCTATCCAATAAATCTTTCTTAGTGTTGCAATTTCACTGAACAGCAATGTATATATATGATGTAAGATTCTCCCCAGAAAATGCTTCGTTAATAAGCTGCCCATATACCTGTCGGGGTAGCTTAATCGGTAAAACGGTCTCTCCGAAGATGACAAATCCGTAGGTTCAAACCCGGCGTCGACACTGGAGAAGTTTCTTTACAATGGCGCCCGAAACAGGGACTCACACTAGTGGCCAAGGATCCAACCTTTAGATCCACAACTCGAGGTCCAGGTTGGTGTCCTGACCTCTCTCTCTCTCTCCATTTCTCAATATGGGAGAGGAAGTGAGGATCTCCCCATAAAATACTTCGAAAATAAGCTCACCTAGATACCTGTCGGCGTAGCTTAATCGGAAAAGCGATCTTTCCGAAGATGACAAATTCGTAACTTTGAACCCCGGTGTCGACTTTAGGGATGTTTCGTTACAATACCAGCATACCTTTCTCATTTTAAGTTCCCCGTCTCACGTTGAATTTCATTTACTAATTTCTAATTTATCCTAAGTTGTTCACCATATCTTTTCAAATCGAATAAGTAGTAGTTGCCTGGACGTTCCGGCTATTCTTCAGCTAAAACGTAACAGAGACACGAGGGTGACTGAAACCTCTGGCACCAAGCCGTTCCCAGAGAATGGAATCTTGTTACCTTTACTTAGGTACCAAATGTCCTGCCTACTCTGCTTGTATGATCGCTGTTTGACAATGTATTTTGATATCCACAACTTTTTCCCTTTAACAACTCTAGCTTAATTATACTATTTTCATTTAATCAGCAAACTGTGGTAAAGAATCATTCTTCATATCTTTATATATTTTTCTGTTTCTTTCTATTTTTCGCTTGCTTTTTGCAGTCATTCTTCATGTGGTTTATTTTGAAAAAAGCTCAACCTCCATTGTCTTTTCTTTTTGCATATTTCTGCATTCTTTTTCAAATTACATAAGTTCTCGGGGTTTTTTTTTTTTTCGTCCTTTTCTTTTTTTTTTAGCAGAAGGGATTCGTGACTATTTTGCGCTTAGTTGTTTGGTGTTGTTTCTTTCACAACTATTTACGTGTTTCTCGGCTTTCTTCACATGTGTTTTTACTTTAGTGGATGTTGTTTCTTCTTTTTCCTTTGTTACATACTAATTATGGCAATTAAACCGTGGAGTACCTACCTTACCTTCATAGTGCGCATGCATGCTCTTTTCCGCCCTGCAGCTGCTTCAAGTTCTGTCAGTTCGATTTAAATATCTTTCCATGATGTTATTCTACCCTGTGACACGAATTTGCATAAATTAGCGTATATTTTCGTTTTCTTAATTAGTATCTTCTTTTTGTCAAACGAATTTTAAGTTTACCTTCAACTTTTCTTTACAAATTCTCTATCTTTTCTGAGCCTTTTATGCTCACGTTTAACCTGAAACGTTTAAGGTGAAACCTTTGTTCTTTCACGTCTGCTCTTCGCTTTGTGTTCACCACATTATAGCTTGAAAAACAATGTTCATGCCAAAATAGTACATCTCATAAAATCCATATATTCGTTTTAGTGCTTTTGATTTCTTATGAAATGTCTTTATGTGGATTTTTGT
This sequence comes from Loxosceles reclusa, assembly GCA_001188405.1. Lineage (NCBI taxonomy): Eukaryota > Metazoa > Arthropoda > Arachnida > Araneae > Sicariidae > Loxosceles > Loxosceles reclusa. The sequence goes on along the minus strand of JJRW01S0003944.1, from coordinate 44,024 downwards.
AAATTCCCGAAAAAAAAAATATCTTTCTCACTCATATATAAATTACAAATAAAGTCTAATTTGTGTTTATGTTTATTTGAAATAAACATTAACCATTTTACTTCACATCCCTGCTGTACTGTTATATTACTAGGGCTATGATTGTTTCATCTAATGATTCCAAGAGCTCTTTTCGATAATCATCAAAATCTCCATGAATTTGGTCAATGCTCTCTGCTGCAATAATCCATAGCTGGCAGTTAGTTTCACAAATCAGTCTCTCATTGCGATTCACAATAACTGCACCACCTTCAAATCTAGTTATACCAACTGCCAAAGCATTGATAGATTCACTGTCGAATGTTGTTCATGAGTTCACCAAGAATTAAAACATCTGTGGCTCTGAATGCAATGGCCCACTCTAGCTTTCTGTCAATGATCGAAGCATAACACTTGTAAAGAAAATCTTTACTTGATTGTCGACGCCGGGAATCGAACCCGGAACGTTCTACTCCGGAGAGCTGCTTTAACCAGTTAAGCGACGCCGACTCTTGTCTGTCGAAGCTTATTTTGAAGTCATTCGTGGGTGAGCATTAGACCCTCCCCCACTTGAAAGAGAGGTCAGGATATCGACCTGACCTCGAGTGGTGGACCTAAGGGTTGGGTCCTTGGCCACTAGTGTGAGTCCCTGTTCGGGCGCCATTTGTAAACAAAATCTTTACTTGATTGTCGACGCCGGGAATCGAACCCAGAACGTTCTACTCCGGAGAGCCGTTTTAACCGGTTAAGCTACGTCGACTCTTGTATATCCAAGCTTATGTTTAAGTCTTTTGTGGGTGGGCATTACACACTTAGTAGATAATCTATTTCCGCCGAAGGCAATCGATAACTGAAGTAACAATAGAACGAAAAATCTCAGCATTCAACATGTAATTTCGCTGGTTTTTTTTTTTCACATTCGTCAGTCAATGCTTCAATATCGCGCTGCTCAAATCGCCCGTGATCCAGAAGGTCCATATAGTTGTTTGAGAAATGGACAAAGTTATACCGCTGTTTTCACTCTCCTAATGTCCTAAACCCTGTAAGAAAGCGAAAGAATTGATCCAATCCAGAGGGCTTAACTGGACTAAATACTACCTTCATATCTAAAACCGGTAGGCTAACGCAGGATTGCAATTGCGTTTTATCTCTATGTCTCATTCTGTATTCCTTATTTTTCTTTGGAAGGTCACATGCTGAGCTTGAAAACTTCAGAAAAGTCCTTCGTTCAGGAAAAGTAATTATTCAAAGGTAGAGCTTAATCGCCTTTAAACTTCAATTCTTAATAATGTCACAATTCGCAGAAATGGACGGACGCTTTTCGCAATGGAGTACATCAAAGGATTTCCTGAGTGGGAACGCATTGTATTCAGAAGACTGATACCACGGCGCACACGATTGAAGATCTTGGGTGAGTCGTCAATTGAGTGAATGACCCCTTTTGTTTGCCTTTGTTTTTGTGGCTTTCCTTTTGTGTCCTGAAGTAAGCATGGTTAAAACACTTCATTAACGTAAGCGCTGAAGTACACACAGGAAAACCCTTGTTCAGTGTCAGATTTGCTCCATGTGGTCAAAAGACGCCACTGAGAATGCGGAGAATGATTTTCGTTGCACTAAATATGCAAAATTGTACTAAATGTGTTGGACAAGGTGACTAAGGATGGAAGAAATGTCGTTGCTCTGTTGTTGTTACCCCGGTTACATAGCTGCTGGATCAGTTTCATTGGTATCTAAAAAAACTGAGTAGGTCCTTAGGAAAGGGAGTGATAGTGGACATGGGAAACGTGAATCGGTAGTAGTTTCGAAAAAGACTGCATATGTAAGTAGGGAAAGTGTTTTTTTGAAAAGTTTCTTTAAGTAACCACTACATTAAAATAATTTACAGGAAAGTCCGTAGTATAAAGAATAAGATGGGGATTCAATCTTACTCTTGATTGCTACAGAATCAATGGAAGTAATTTGCACAGTTAAAAGCTGGTCGACCCCAGACGATGAGGAGATCTTGAAAGTTGATGGTACAAGCAATTCAGGAAAGACAAATGTGATAGTAGGGGTGGAGGTATTGTGGTTTATGTGGAAGACGGAATATTTAGTAAGCAATAGGTCCAAAATGCTAACTCTGTAATGCCCACTCAGAAAAGAGTCCGAAAAAGCACAAAAATCCTCTGTCGGCGTATCTTAACTGGTTAAAGCGGTTCTCCGGAGTCGAACGTTCCAGGTTCGTTTCACGGCGTCGACAAACAGTAAAGTCACTCTTTACAACTCTGATAGGGTGTGGAGTGTATGTGGATTGAGACTGATAGCAGTGCAACCGCCTGTATTGCTTGGAACGTGTTACAGGTCGCAGTAGTAAAGAATATAACAAGCTACTTTTTGAGGAAATCAGACGATCTACCAAACGAAAGAATGCTATTGTTGTTGGTGATTTTAAATAACCGAAAATAGACTGGGAAAAGTGTGAGGCATCTGGTAAAGGAAAGATATTTTAAGAACACGTAGACTGATTTCGTTACCAACATGTTTCCTGTTACAAAAGGAAAAAGTCTGTTTTGGAATTATTCCTTTCAACCAAAGAATGTGGTATTTTGAATGTTCCCATGGGTGAGCCGCGCTGGGTAACATTAACCACGATACTATCAATTTCAATCTTCCTGTTAAATGTTTTGTTCCTCTAACAGAAAGGAAGGTTCCAGTTTTAATAAAATTCAAATTTGAAATGTCTAGGAAAGGGTTTCAGAAGAGCTTTAAGCGAACATCACTCCTATAATGTAAAGCGTTGATTGCAATGGTGCAAAGCTCACCGTCATTGGACTGTGGACATGTGGAACAAATGTTCTTTGGACTGATGAATCTCGCTTTACAATCTGGCAGTTCGGTGGCAGCTTCTGAGTGTGGCGGATGCCCGACGAGTGCTTCTTAAGTCACTGCATTGTGCCGTCTGTCAAGTTTGGTGATAGCAGCATCATGGTATGGGGGTGTTTTTAAGGGTTTGGCCTGGGTCTTGTCGTGCCTGTGGTTGAAAACATGAACTCTGAGATGTGTGTGGACATTCAGGACAATGCTGCTCTCCCAACTCTTTGGCAATATTTCGAAGAAAGCCCACTTCACTTTCGGCAGGATAACTGCTCCATTCACATATCGAGACTTGTGCAGCCATGATTTGACAAAATGGGTGTTCAAAAACTGGACTGGCCTTCTCACAATCCTCGATCACAATCCCATAGAACACAGTTGAGACGAAATAGAACGCCGATTACGTCGGAAGCGAAACCGAGCATCCTCGCTGCCGCTGTGATGGACGCCTGGAAGTCCATTCCTATGGCCACCTATCAAAAACTGGTGGAAAGTCTCCCCAGACGTATGCAGGCTGTCACCGATGCAAAAGTAGGACCAACATGTTAATATATGCCTCAGGGCTCTCCGAGTCCGTACCAATGGGTGTCCGGATACTTTTGGCCAGATAGTGTAGTAGTACAATTAAGATTTGAGCATTAACTTTAAAGTATTTTGATAAGTTGTTTGTTTTGGAATGTT